>RDSH01000233.1:0-30957 GCA_009428295.1 Tilletia walkeri
GCTGTTGCTGCGGCCAAGAAGAGTGGAGGCTCGGAAGAGGAAGCAACGGCGGCAGAGAGCATGGCGACGCAGGAAGACCTGTTGCGGCGCATGAGCATCGCGAGGTGAGCTTTCTGCCTTCCTATAGTTCTGAAGCTCGACCTATGGATACTGATGCTCATCTTTCTCCTCTCACCACAGACTGCTCGCTCTCTCGCGGAACGAGTCCAGGCTGAGCATCGAGACGTGGGCACGCGCGGGCGATCTGGACGAAGCGCGGCTGGAACGTATCAGGAAGCTGCCCATCGGACGGCCAGCTGGTGCCAGAACGGGAGCTGCTACGGGAGCGAAGGCCATGTGAAGCAGTTCGTCTTTTCCTTGAGAACTTATGGACACCACTGAGGTCGTAAGATTTTCGATCTCATGTAAATGACTCTCAATCCTGCTGAATTAACCTCGTCGCCCGTTTGGAAACGATCCTCTCAGCTCTCACCGTCTGGCATCATCCTCGATCCTTGAAAGCCTGGATTTGCCATTCATTTTTGAAATTTCAAGCATATCTGAGCACAGGTTGATCGCCCATATGATCGAAGAGCGTTTTACAAACCCTCTCATCGTCCATATCCTCCCAACGACCCGTCCGCTTATCAACCTTGGGCCGGAAAGAAGCAGGCAGCTTCTCCAATAGCGCTTTTGGAGGCTTCTCTTGCTTGTCTTTGACCGTTCTCGTCTCCGTTTCCATTTTCGTTTTCGTCTTCGTCTGAGCTTCTTTCGCTTTGCGAGATGGTCTTCGAGGCCGTGTCGACCTCCTTCTCCCTTCCCCCTCCGTAGTAGGAACAGGGGCAGGGTCAGGGGCGGAATCGATGGAAAGGGCCGCCTCCGTTACGGGAACTGGTCGAACGACGCGGTAATGACGAGTCGTCGGGTCGAAAGGCATATGCCAAGTCATGTACTCCAGCCTCGGTGGAAGGGTATCAACGATCTCGTTCAGCTCTTCGTCCGGGGGTAATTCTGCAAAGCCATCGCACCCAAACCATACAGCCCTCAAGCGATCGCAACCGTTGAGAACAGAGAGCATTTCAGCGAGGAACAGCGCACCCAAATCCTCCGAATCGCGAGAATCCCCTCTGAAGCCGCCGCCGGTATGGACGCAGAATTCTGTCAGATTGGGAAGCTGAGAGAAGGGAAGGATCCGCTCCATGTCGAGGAGGATGATATCCAAGTTGAGGTGCGTAAGGTTGTATTCCACGCAAGTGATCGAAGTGTATTGTCGGGCATCTGGAAAGATGAACCAACGGCTCACGTCCAGGTCCTCGTCTTCATCTATATCGGGATGCGAAAGAGGAATGTTCTCTTCTTCGCCCATCACTTGGACATGTCGCAAGTTCGTATCTCTGCGCAAAAAGTGTTGCACAGCGTACGGTCCTGCTCGTAAGAAGCGAAGAGAATCCCTCAGCGGTCGATGACTTGCAATGATTTGACCGTCCGCGTGCTTTTGGTTTTCCGCCAGGCTGAGACGCTCAATCTTCTCGTGTTGAAGAACGAAGTCGAGCCCTGTCTTGCTGGCTTCGTTGTCGTCGACATTTAGAGAGCAGGCAGTTACGTGCGGTAGAGTGACCTTGGCCCAGTACGGAACCCCATCTTCGTGAATCTCGACACCCGCTCGCGTTAGAGTCGGGTGACGCTGGCAGAACGCGTGGGTAGACGCTTCGAACGCATCCAGCCATGGTGCTACTTGGTCCCAGTCTTTGCGAACGTCGAAAGTCAAAAGTTGCGGCCAGTTTGGGTCCAGAAGCGCCTGATACGCCGAGACGTCCTTCGACGAAACTTGGTTTAGGACGATAGACAGATGCTGGACGCGCTTGGCAACGGAGACCAATACCTTCTGCGAGAGGCTCGGCAAAAACCGAACTCGAGCAATTCCGTCGAAGGCGGAGCTCGAACCTGTGATGCCGAAAACTTGGAACGCCTGCGATCCTGCACCGTCTTGTACTTCGCATATCAGCCGTAGAAGATCTTCGAGATGTTCAGAGTACCTTTGAACATGCTTTTCGATGGATTCGTCCATTTCGCGGGCTGATGTTGATGGACGCCCATGTCTTGACGGACAGAAGTCATCCACGAGTCGCAGCGCCGTGAGTTGTTCGGCTAGTCGAGGTCGCTGCTGCAACTGGGCGTAGAGCTGTCCGATGCTAGAGACACCGACATAGAGGTCGACGAAGGGAAGGCGAAACCTCGAATTGTCTTGAAGGAGCGAGAATAGGCTGCCTAGCTGTGTCCACATGTCCTCCGGCAGAGTAGGCGGGATCTGATTCCGATATCCCTGAGGGATCCAATCTTCTTGCGGGAAAGGTCGTCGATTCCAATAGTGTCGTCCTACATTGTCCCAGATTCGGAGGCATCGGACGTGGGACGCCAGACCCGGCGTCGACTCGAGGAAGATCCGTGCATCCTTTGCCTTTGTGAAGGGAACGTCCAGGCTTCCAACGAGTCGCGGAAGGACATTTGCTCGCATGCGTTTCGACACGTAAGAAAGGATGAGGAGCTCCGTCTTCTCGTAGTCGAAATGGCCGAGGACGAGGGAAAGGAGCTCCGGGACGGCGAAAAAGCGGAGAGCAGCACTCTCTTTTGCACTTGCGTGGCTGGGCTCTGCGTCCGATTCAGTTCTGGAGACGTCAAGCTTTTGTCGCTTGCGTTCGGGTTCGCATTCATTGAAGGGAGGGCTTGAGGGTTGGGAGTTGGGGGTTCTCTCTGACGGGCCAGCATGACTTGGGGCTCGATCCGGAACCACACCCTGCCTGATGCTTGATGGTGGACGTCTACCATCACCGTTCCGCCCGCCGCCGTCTCCGCTCTGATTCTCGGTCATGAAGGTGAAGGCCGAATCCAAGGATGCAAGTGAGCGAGTGACTTGGAAGTCGTTGTCTTCCTCATCCTCATGCTCATGTGCGGTTATGATGGATGTATGCCCACGAAATGAGGTCTGCTTGGTTGCTTCATTTCGACGCACGAGATCTCCCCCCTCCCTCTCTACAGCTTGCTTCATTGCTTCGCATTTCGACGCACGAGATCTCCCCCCTCCCTCTCTACAATGGAGAACGATAGGAAGGTCAGAAACGAAGATTCTTTATTATTCATCAATAGGATTTGGATATAGAACGACGGTACGTAGATCCACCTGTATGCGTTCGCTTGTTCATGGTCTTGCACTCCGCAGGACACCTACTTCTCTCCGGGCGTCTTGAACCGTCTCAAAGCGCGCTCGCGTGCAAACTTGTGCTCGACAATCGGCTTGGGGTACCCGAGCCTCTTGAAGGCATCCTTGTCGAGGCGGTTGAAAGGATCGTGGATCGCTTTGCCCTTGATGTTCTGCAGACGGGAAGATTTGGTCAGTCGGACATTGCCAAATACTCTAGAGAGGTTGCGCTGGATTCCACATACCCGCAGCTCAGGCACCCAATGACGGATGTAGTCCCCATTCGGATCAGACTTCTCCGACTGCGAAATCGGGTTGAAGATGCGGAAGTAGGGTTGCGGGTCACTGCCTGTAGAGGCAGACCACTGCCATCCGCCATTGTTGGAGGCAAAGTCGCCGTCGATGAAGTTCTGCATGAAGAATCTACGTCAGGGATGGAGGGGAGGAGATATTGTCAGCATGGTGAACGGAGAACTGGGTTACGGACAGTTCAGAGCGCCAGCTCACTTTTCGCCTTCGCGCCAGTCATGGAGGAGATGCTGTAGCAGAAGATTGGAGAATGGTGAGCTCTGCAATCTGACTGTTGAGAAGTGGTCAGCCTGCCTCCACTCACTTTTGTCAAGAACATCGCTGTGATCTGATATGACACAAAGTCGGTAGCAAGGCAGCGAAGGAGCATACAGTGTAACGTCAGATATCAGTCCTGTTTCGACTCGACGCCGGACTCTCGTACTCACCATCCTGCTCCGATTATGACAGTAGCCCTGCTTCAGACACTGTCTCTGGGCCGCATCGACGATGGGATAGCCCGTCTTGCCTTCCTTCCACGCCTGTAACGAAGCCTCGTCCGTCTCCCAAACGACATCTTCGTACTTGAGGACGAAGGCGCGTCCCATACAGACGCGCGGCCAGGCGGCGAGGACATGAGCGTAGAAATCGCGGAACACCATCTGGAAGAGCCGTATCGTTTGAGAAAGGTCAGCGGGACAAGGTAAGGGGGGCGCATTCAGAAACAATGATAGATAGAAACTCACCTCGATGCACCACATACCGGGACCGGAATTTCTTTCCATCGTCAGTTTACCGCCCGTCGCTTCCTTCGAGCGCCTCAGGCATTCCCTAGCCGAGATGATACCCGCCGCCAAGTAAGGACTGATATGACTCGTCCCCAACTCGCCCAGCAGATTCCTCCCCTCCGTATAGGTGTTCAATCGGGAGTTCTTCGCCTTGAGTCCGACGTGTTCGAGCTCGTCAGCCGTAGCGGGCCCGTCCAAAGATTTGACGCCTCCTTTCCCGTTGATGAAGTTGGTCATGACGCGAGCGGCCGATTCGTGCCCTGCAGGCCAGAGATACTCCATATGCTCTGCGTCCGGGCATTCGAAACCAGATACCGCCTTGGGAATGCCGTACTGCTTGGAGTCCGGACTGAAGAGAGATGACAGCGTCTTGTCCTTGTGAATGGAATCGTCGTTGGCCTCCGGGTCCGGGTATTCCTGCATGAGATCCATGTTCCTCGAGAGATGGTCGAGCCATGTTCGACTGAAGGGAGTGAAGACCGAGTACGGCCGATCTTGCTTGCTGTTGATCTTTCCGGGAGGAACAATGTACGCGTCATCGAGGAAGGAGACGTGAATATCCTGCTTGAAGCCGAGACGAACCACCTCCGCATCGCGCCAGAGCTCGTCGACTTCGTACTCAAGATTACCAAAGATGGCTCCACATCCCCACTCCGAAGCCAGATCAACGACCGTCTGCGCGATCTTGGTGCGTGAGCCGTCGTGAGTCAGTACGACGAGCGGAATGTTGAGCTTGGCGAGCTGGGCCTCGATCAGACGGAGGTTGCGCAGACTGAAGTCGATCCGACGTGGACTTCGGTCGTGAGCTTTGAACTCCTCAGGACTGATGATGTGAAGGGCGATGAGGTGTTGACGATCGGGAAAAGCTGAAGCTTCTGCGAGTGCCCGATTGTCCTCGACGCGAAGATCCCGGTTCCGCATCCAGTAGAGAACGTTCTTCTTCTCTGTCGATGTCTTCTTCGGCTTCTTTTGTTCTGCAAGGGCAGTCCGGAGTTGTTCGAGCGGAGTTCCTGAGGCCTTCTTCTTGGGATTCATCTCGTTGTTGCCCTTACCGTAGGGAGGCGGTGACTTGGGGAGGTCGGAATAGTCGAGCCCATCCTTGTCGGCCGATGACTTGGTGGGTTCTTTACGTTGCTTCTTGGACTTAGGAGGCTGAAGTTCTTCTTCGGTTTCGTCTGGGTGTTCAGCGAGTGTGGGATCGATGGATTCTTCCTCTTCTTCCTCGATGGAACGTTTCTTGGATGGAGCCATGTTGAGAATCGATGCGTGATAGGTGCGTTGCTGAAGCTGGAGGCGTGCTGAGAATGAGGGTGCGATGCGAGAAGGAGAGGGGAAAGCGTAGAGCAGGGAGAGCGTGGACCTCGACGTAGTCTTAGTGATCGTCCTCCTGAGCAAAAGAGAGAAAGAGACTGCGGATCGAGCAATGAGCATACAAAGAGGCGCAAGAAGCTGACCGACAACACAAGACAAGACAGTGCAAATGGTATCGAAGGACGTGGTGGTTCAACCAGAAGGAAGAAGTTGGAAGAAGTCCGTGTTGGAACCGGCGCGTCGCGTGGGTATTTTGCTGACCTGAAACGCGCTCCTGAAAACGCGTGACGTCATCTTCATCGGGCGAAGGCATCCCGACTTCCGCTGCCAGCTTTTTTCATCATGCATGGTTCGACCTCAGACTGGGAGTGAAAGTGTGCGTGCCGAAGCGCTCGTACCGCGTACGTGAGTAAAGGGTTCGCTTTGGCATTGGTTCCTCCGAGCTGACGACTGCCACCACTTTCGATCCACCTTGCTTTCGTTCCCGGCGTCATCACTGGACTTACGGTCAGCCTTACTTCATATCTCCGCTCTGCCTCTGCTTCAGATCTTGGCACCGCAGCAACTTCACTAAAGTCAGCCTGCCGGAAACTGGAAAGGTGAGTTGCGACAGGAGAGGAGCAGAGGTATAAAACGCCCTCACTCACAGCGTCGTCCCTGCCAGGTTCTAGCCCACCACTTTCACCCATACCGCCAATCATTATTCTCAGCGTGGACGATTTCGACCCAAGATGTCGCCCATCCACGTCCTTGACAAGTATTACCTCGCAATCAGCTTCCTTGTGATCCTCGCCTTCCAAGTGGTAGGCTTCATAGCTGCGTTCTCCCTCCAGACCGACATCATCCAAGATGGTTGGTCAGCCCTGACTTTCGCCTTCATCGCAGCCCTCACCTTCGGACTGGGTGGCACGCACTACGCTCGACAAATCGTCGTCCTCGTCTTCGTGCTCCTATGGGCGGTCAGACTCGGTGGCTTCCAAGTGTACCGGATTGGAAAGATGGGTGGGGACGCACGATTCGATGACATGAGAGGCAAAATCGCTTCTTTGGCCGGGGTACGTAGACATCCCATTTCGCTGAAATCACTGTCATGTGAAAGCTTCTGACCCTCTTTTTGTTCCTATCACAGTTCTGGGTAGCCCAAGCTCTTTGGGTGTTCGTCGTTTCCCTTCCCGTCATGGTTCTCAACAGCCCCGCAATCTCCTCTCCCTCGGATGGAGGCGGCAACGTCCCCTTCGGCACTTCAAAGGACATCGTCGGCATCATCCTCTGGGTGGTCGGCTTCCTGATGGAATCTTCTGCCGACTTCTCCAAGTACTACTTCAAGATGGGCGGACACAAGCACCCCAAAGGCGCGATCATCGATCTCAACGTCTGGAAGTACTGCCGGCGACCGAACTACATGGGCGAGATCCTCGTCTGGCTGGGCATCTATTTGCTCGTCATCTCTCCCGCCACGGACCGACCTACACCTCTGAGCGGATCAAGTCGATCAGCACTCCTCGGAACTGTCGTCTCGCCTCTGTTCACCTTTATCCTCCTTATGTTCCTTTCCGGAATCCCCACTGCTGAGAAGCCAACACAACAACGCGCCTTCTTGGCCTCGCACGGACCGGACGCCGAGGACGACGAGCCTCTCCAGCCTTATCACGATCAACGCGAGTCGGACCCATGGACGCGATACAAGTCCTTCCGGGAGCGGACGAGCCTGTTGATCCCCATCCCTCCCTCCATCTACCGCCACATTCCCCAAGTCGTCAAGCGCACCATCTTGCTAGACTGGGGAATGTATCGCTTTGACGAGGCCAAGGACGGACCAAAGGCGATTCAAGGTGAGCCGGCCCCACCACAAAATCTTCTCTCTTTCCTCAATGTTTAAACTGACGCTATGTCTCTTTCCTCCTTTTGCAGAAGCCAAGGAGAAGAAGGAACGGCGAAATGCCTAGAGAACATTATCCCTGGACCAATCGAACCGGGCTACATAAGAAACTAAATCACAATGATATCCTGCTTCCCGCAACGCTTGTACATAAAGTAACTCCTCTGTACCGACAAATACCCCTCACTTGAATACCAACACGCGGAGGCATTGCGCATGCAGATCAAGATCACCTTGCAGGATTCTTGCATGAATGGAGAGAACTTTCATTGGGGTAAAAATGTGAACGCGCTCCATACGGAAGAAGACGACGACTGCCATCCTTCCTGACATTTCGATTCGGCCTTGCCCCAATTCCTACTCTCCCTGGCTTCTCTTGCGTCTCTCCTGCGCGTGAGACTGGACCGCAGAGATGACATTGGAACGAACAACAGCTCCTCAAGGATGGTCACTCTCCGCAGCCGAAGTTCTCGAAGTAGCATCGCTTTCGTTGTCCGTTCGACAGACGGCCGTTGCTTCGGACGAGGCTGGCATCCGCGCCGACTGCCTTCAGCAAGTTCGCGCCAGGTCTGAATTGGTGAGTAGATTAGGCTCAGGTCAATCTCGTCCTCCAGCGCTCCGCTTAATCTGAGGTCTTTCAATATTCTCCAGTCCCGAGATCAGCCTGCTTCCAGTCCAAGCCAGATCCCAGAGGCCATACGTGAAGAAATCCGGCTTGTGCAGAACATGGTCGAGAATTGGTCCGATGATGGCGAGGGACGGACGGCATCTCGAGCGACTTTTCGGAATGATCGGTCGTCAAGCCCTCCCTCGCATGCCCCCGACCCCAAACGTCCAAAGGTCGAGGTATCCAAAACCGAATCCTGCAAGGTTCCAAATGCTTCGACTTCAGCAAAGAGCGCCGCACTTCGCTTCTTCGCCGTACCGGAGCTCCTTTCCCTCGTCCTCCGCCACTTCGACTACGAGAAGTCGGAACTCATCATCCTCTCCCGCGTGTCGAAACTTATTCGAGCAAACGTCCTACCCCGTCTCGTGGAGACTCTGAACGTCCCCTTCACCAAGGCCAAAGATGCACGGATCTTCCTCGAGTCGAACGCGGGTCTAGCGTCTCACGTCCGATATCTTCGACTCTTGGACGACGTGGGGAGGCACTACTGGAATCGACGACCTCTGCCCGAAGTTGGGAACCCCGTGCGATGTCGGAATCAAGTCCCACCGATGCAGCCGAACGACATGTGGCAACTGCTAGGCAATCTGCTGTCTCTGCTGCATACATCCAGGTTCCGTCAAATGCCCCTGATCGACTTGTCCGTCGGTGTGTCAAACATTGGATATCTCTACGAGCAATTGCGCCGGAACCCTGGCTTTGTCGAGCGGCTCGTAGCTATACGACTTTTGGACGACTTCCGTCCTGCGAAACATCTCCGACGGGCACCCGAAGCTGAAGATGTTGATCTTTCGGTCGTTATACATGTTCAGAAGTACGGGAATCATCTTGAAGATCTCCTGCGCCTGGTATGCGACGCGCAGGACGAGGCAGGCTCGTCGACATTCCAGCATTTTGGGATTATCGGTTCTGCCTCCATCTTCAACGATCACGATCGTCTTTGTTTTCTTCCGACTCTCTCACAGAAGGTATTGGTCCGCCTCGCCGAGCGCATCCGGCATCTCTGCATCGTATTGGACAAGTTCTCGGCGAGGGACGTGTCGGCGTATCAAGCGCTCCTGAACCTGCACTGGCCGCAACTTCTGACGTTCGACGTCCGCATCCATTGGAACCAAGATTCATGGCACGATGCCTTCGAATTGTCTACACACGCATTCTACCAGCGTCACCCGACTCTGATCCGAATGGGTACCGAGATCCACGAACGTGGGGTCCCAATCTGCTTCAATGTCACTCAGCCACAGCTCACGGCTTGCTCTCTCAATATCGACGACAGCGACCCCAGCAAGACAGGGCTTGACTTCGTCCTTCGTCACGAGAAGATAGAGCGTCTGAGCCTGGCGGAAAACCAACGCCATGAGGACGGTCGAACCCTTGCAAGTCATGGACCGCTCAGGGAATCTCTTCGCTTCTTACGGGCAGGACCTTACGCTGTGCGACATTTCTTGCGCAAGGATACGAAGCTGCAACATATCCAAGTAATGGGCGACGAAGAATGTGAGACTGATTCCGAGAGCTCCGATAACGGCGAGGACGACGACGTCGACCGAAATCGTTGCCGCTGGTCGATGCTCCCAGATTCCCGAGCGTACTACTCGATTACCTGTGTCGAGTACATCTTCAAGAACCTCACCCTCCCACACATAATCGTCGAGATGGATCGATTGCTTTCCCCGACTCAGCTCCCCAATTTGACGGAACTCTCTATCTTCGCCGGGACCAACTCCAACGAAGAACCTCACGATTCGGACGCTGTGTCTGTGCTCTGCCTCGTCCAGTTGCTCGATACTTTGGAAGGCTACGACCGGCTGAGAGCTGTGTGGTTCGGGTGCGATAGCTCTGACGAATTACCTTCGGACGATCTGCTCAATCTTATGGTTTACGATTTCCCACCAAGGCTGGAGCACCTGGCATGGCATGTGCCGTTCAACGCGCGGACTCATCACTATCGCGTCGTTTACGACCCTCCCATGGTGGCGGCGAACCCACCACTCGCTCTCGCTCCTGATTCGCCTGCTGATGGAGTAGGGACGACGAGCTCGACAACGTCGGAGGAGTCAGAACTGGCCTTGCCCAAGCTGAAGGAAGTGCAGTATCACACGGCGCGATTGGAGAAGTTGCCTGGCTTTTTCCGGCCTAAGGCTGATAGCCGAACAGGCCTGTGGGAGGACATGGACGATCAGAGGAATTTTTCCACACTGTTCGACCATATGGGGGACAAGCCTGTGCTCCGATACGCTTGAGGTAGAAGGACGAGGAGCACTCGCATGTATGTCCTGGAAGCAATCAATGATGAGGGCTTCCCTGAAGACGTGCAGTCGTCCGACACGCTTGCAATTGGGATGTCCAAGTCTTCTCCCTGACTCTCCTGTCCGTATGAATACTACCATTGCTCGCAAGTGTCATCGATACACTCTTAGGCAGATCGCGTTCGGTTGCTCTGACTGCTTTCCCTTTGTCCTCCATCGAAGCGAACAAAGGGAAACTTGCATGTGCAACTTGCATGAGCATGGAGGAAGACGGGGAGGACGCATCTTCTCACAAACCACCACTTGCAATCATTCTCAACGACAACTTCCACTCACTTGCAACCCTAAAACTTCAGCTCGGGCTTATTCCATTCTCCGAGGCTATGGTCGAGAGCTGGTCCGATAATGGTGAGGGACAGACGGCTGGTCCTACATCTGGAGCGTCTTCTGTGCGCTCAAGCCATCCCTCACACGCCCCCGACTCCAAACGTCCGAGACTTGAGCCCTCCCGCTCCGTGTCAGGCCAGGGTCCAACTCCTTCGACTTCAGCAGAGAGCGCCGCAATTCGCTTCTTCAATGTACCGGAGCTCTTATCCCTCGTCCTCCGCCATTTCGACTATGAGAGGACGGAACTCATCGTCCTCTCTAGCGTATCGAAACGCATGCGAGCCAACGTCCTACCCCGTCTCGTGGAGACTCTGA
The DNA here is from genome assembly GCA_009428295.1 of Tilletia walkeri. Lineage (NCBI taxonomy): Eukaryota > Fungi > Basidiomycota > Exobasidiomycetes > Tilletiales > Tilletiaceae > Tilletia > Tilletia walkeri. Next base: position 11,060 of record RDSH01000233.1, read on the forward strand.
GCGTCCCTCTCACCAAGGCCAAAGATGCACGGATCTACCTCGAGTCGGAACCGGGTCTTGCGTCTCACGTCAGGTACCTGCGACTTTGGGACGACGTTGGGAGGCACTATTGGAATCTACGACCTCTGCCTGACGAAAGGATCCCAATGCAGTATCGGAATCAAGTCTCACCGATACAGCCGAAGGACATGTGGGAATAGCTGCGTAATCTACTGTCTCTGCTACACACCAACACCAATGCGAAGTATGGTCAAATGCCCATGATCGACTTGTCCATCGGTCTGTCAAGCATCGGCCATCTCCACACACATGTTGACCAGAATCCTGGCTTCTTCGCAAAGCTCGTAGCGCTTCGACTCGTGGACGACTTCCGCCCTTCGGAGCATCTCGAACGTCCGCACAAACCTGGCACCACAGGGAAGCAAGTCAATCACTCCGTCCACGGACTCCTCGAGAAAAATGCGAACGACCTTGAAGGTTTCATCCAAATGGTGTGCAAGGTGCAGGACGAGGTAGGCTCGACGACATTCCGGTTCTTTGGGATCACCGCTTCAGCATCCGATTTTGGAAGCTTTGATCGAGTTCGTTTCCTACCGTGTCTGTCGCAGGAGGTGTTGATACCCCTCGCCAAGCGCATCCGGCACCTCTCCATCGTCTTGGACCAGGTATCAGGTTTGGACGTACTGGCGTATCGGTCGCTCCTCGCCCCAGAATGGCCGCAAATTCAGACGTTTGACATTCGGATCGACTGGGAGCAACAGGTGTGGAACGAAACCCTCGAGAAGACTACGCTTTCATTCTGCCAACGTCATCCGACCCTGACCCGCGCAGGCGTTGAGATCCACGAACGCGGAGATCCATACTGGCGCAACAGTACTCTGCCTCAGCTTACGGCTTGCTCCCTCAAGATCAACGACCTTGACTACGATGCCAGAAAGGCAAACCTTGAGTTCCTCCTCCGTTACAACAACATCCAAGAGTTGACCCTGGCAGAGGATCAAGTCCATGAAGACGGCGAACTCATGTCAAGTCACGAACCGCTGAGGAAGTCGCTTCGTTTCCTACGAGCCGGGCCGTACGCTGTTCGACATTTCCTGGGTAGGAATACGAGGTTGCGGCATGTCCAGGTGATGGGCGACGAAGAGGCTGAGCCTGATTATGACGACTCTGAAGATGGTTACAACGACGAGGGCCCGACCAGGTGGTCGATATTCCCGGACGGCCGATCATACTCCTCGATCACTTGCATCGACTACATCTTCAATATGCTCAGCATCGACCATGTCTTCGACAACATCGTCTCGATCCTCTGCCCGACTCAGCTTCCCAACCTGAAGGAACTCTCCATCTACGTCTGGGACGGCTGTTGTGAAGACGTTCGCGATTCGTCCCATCGGTCTGCCCTTCTCATCAAGCAATTGTTCGAACAGCTGGACGGGTGTGCAGAGTTGAGGACTGTACGGGTCGGGTGTGATGGCGTTGATGACCTGCCTTCGGACGATAAGCTTAACGAGATGGTTCAGGTTCTCCCACCGCGACTCGAGTACTTGACTTGGCATGTCCCTTTCAAGCCGACCACACATCACTACCGCGTCGTCAGGACAGGCCCACTTGGTCGTGCTGCCGAGGGAGTTGGGACGACGAGGCCAACGCGGACTAGAGCACCGTCTCAGAAAGCAGTGCAGGCGCAAGCGCAAGTGAAAGCGCGAACGAAACTGAACACAGCCAAGCCCGAGCTTGAGGACAGGAAGTCTCGAACGGCACGATTGGAGAAGCTGCCCAATTCTTTCCGGCCCAAGGTTGAAAAGGGGACGGGTCTCTGGGAGGATCTGGACGACCAGAGGAGATGTACCACACTGTTCGACCATACGGGGGACAAGCCTGTGCTTCGATACGCATGGAGGTAGAAGGACGGGGAGTACTCGCGTGTGTCCTGGCAAGAAAGATCAGCGATTAGGGCTTCCTTCAGGATGCACAATTGTCCGACACGCTGGGAATGCTTAGATAGTCTTCCGGCCGCCTTCCCTGTCCATCTATACTACCACTGCTCGCAAATACCATCGATGCACTCTCAGATCTCAGCTGCAAAGCATCGGTTGTTCGGTGTTCCCTTGACCCTTTGTCCTCCACATCGCCGAACAAAGGGAAACTTGCATGTGCATGAGCATGAGCATGAGGATGAGGGAGAAGATGAAGCAGTTTTCTTCCACCACTTGCGTCTTGCAAGTCAAATCTCAACGACAATTATCACTCACTTGCAACTCTGATACTTCGGCCCCGGCTCAAGCCATTCTTTCCCTGAATTCCTTTATTGGATCTCCTCTGCTTGAGAATTCGAGCCGCAGCCTTTCTCCGGTGGGAAGGACATCAGCTCATCAGGGACGGTCACTCTCCGCAGCGGAAATTGTCGAAGTCGCCTTGATCTCGTTCAACCTTCGGCAAACGGCCGTTGCTCCGGACAAGGAGGCCAGCATCCGGGCTGATTCCCTTCAGCGATTCCGCACCAGAATAGTGACAACAGTGAGTAGATTTCACCTTGCTATATTGTTCACACATCCATCGAGCGCTGATCGAGATCCTGTCTTTTCTTTTCCCTTCAAGAGTCGCAGGATTCAAGAAGGCTTGCTTCCGATCTCAGCAAGATTCCAGAGGCTACTGCGTGAAGAAATCCGCCTTATACAGGACATGGTCGAGGACTGGTCCAATGATGGCGAGGGACGGACGGCGGGTAGGACGTCTGGAGCGTCTTCTTCGCACAGTGGTCGGTCCTCAAGCCCTTCCTCACATGCCTCCGACCCCGAACAACCGAAACTCGATATGGTCGAATCCGAATCAGGCGAGAATCAAAGTCCTTCGACTCTACAAGAAAGTGCTGCTCTCCGCTTTTTCGCCGTCCCTGAACTCCTCTCGCTCGTCCTCCGCCAATTCGACTACGAGAAGACGGAACTCCTCGTCCTCTCCTGTGTGTCGAAACGCATGCGAGCAAATGTCCTCCCGCAACTGGTCGAAAGTCTGAATGTGCCTTTCACGAAGGCGAGGGATGCAAGGATCTACCTCGAGTCGGCGCCGGGTTTGGCGTCTCATGTCAGGTATCTTCGACTCTGGGACGACATCGGAAGACATTTCTGGAATCAGGGGCCATGGTATGACCAAGGCCCCCCCGAGCGATGGACGTATTCAAGTTCTCCTTTCCAGCCGGAGGATATGTGGGAACAGCTACGCAATCTGCTGTCTCTGCTCCACACCAATACCAAAGCAAGGCACGGTCAAATGCCCTTGATCGACCTTTCCATAGGTCTGTCAAACGTCGGCTCTTTACACGCCCACTTACAACAGAACCCTATTCTCGTCGAACGACTCGTAGCACTCCGGCTCATGGACGACTTCTGTCTCTGGGATTTGCATGACCAGGCGACCCGCTATGGAACCCCAGTGGACCAAGTGGACCGTATGAAGCACTCAATCTGCACGCTCGCTCAGAAAAACACGAACGATCTTGAAGATTTCATCCGGATGGTGTGCGAGGCGCAGGACGAGGCGGGCTCGACGACGTTTCGATTCTTCGGCATCACCGCTTCGGCCCCCGACTTCGATAATGTAAATTGCACGCGAGAGTGTTTCCTGCCGTGTCTTTCGCAGGAGGTGTTGGTGCCCCTGGCCAAGCGCATCCAGCATCTCTCCCTCGTATTCGGCCGGGTATCATACATGGATGGTTCAGCGTATCAGTCCATACTCACCCCGGACTGGCCGCAACTTCAGTCCTTCGACATTCGCGTCAATAAAAAACCATATGCGTGCCCCAGTGATTTCAAGGCGACCACAGTTTCATTCTGCGAGCGTCATCCGACTCTGATTCGAATAAATACCGACATTTACGACCTGTTCGACCAGCACGAGCGCACACGGCCGTACTGGTCCAAACTTTCCTTCGCTCAACTTAGGGCTTGCACCCTCAAGATCGCAGACTCTCACGCCAACAAGACGGGCCTTGACTTCGTCTCTCGTCACAATGGCATTCAGGAGTTGAGTCTGGCGGAGGGTCAAGTCCATGCTGATGGTCGGATTCTAGCGAGCTACGAACCTCTGAGGAATTCGCTCCGCCTTTTACGCGCAGGACCGTATGCTATCCGACATTTCCTGCGGAAGGGTACCAAGTTGCGACATGTTCAAGTAATGTCGGACGAAGATCCCCTTTTTGTGGATGACGACACCGATGATGATGAGGAGGATGAGCGAGACGGAGAGAAGTATCATTGCGCGATCTTCAGGGACGCTCGATCATACTCTTCAATCACTTACATCGACTACGTTTCCAGCCAAGTCGGTATCGACATACTATTCGACAACATCGTCCGTGATCTCTGTCTGAATCAGCTTCCCAACCTGACGGAACTCTCACTCTCTATCACCGGAAACCCAGGCATTTCTCTCGATGGGCCCCGTGCGTATGCTTTCCTGCTCAAAGGCTTGTTCGAAAAGCTACAAATGTGCGCGAAGCTGAGGGCTGTAAGGGTCGGGTCTTCGTGTGCTGAGGACTTACCTTCGGACGACGACGAGCTCAACGCGATCGTTCAGGTCATCCCACCGAGGCTGGAGTACCTGACTTGGTATGTGCAGCTCAGGCCGACTGCTCATCATTACCGCGTCGTGAGGACAGCAGGCCTGGATCCAACTGTCGTCGTCGAAAACGCCCCTTCACTACTCGACGAGGAAAGCAAGCTTCGAACGGCCCGATTGGAGACGCTAGCCACTTCTTTCTGGCCCAAGGTCGATAAGCGGACGGGTCTCTGGGAGGATTTGGACCATGAGAGAGGCTGTGCTACGAGGGGCTGTACTCCACTTTTCGATCATCTGGGTGATGATGGGCCTGTGCTGCGATATTCTTTAAGAACGGTCCAAAAGAGCAGTGACGAGCTTGACGAACGTGGGTAGGAAACAAAAAAGGGGGCCCGCTGCATTACTTCGAAGATACACATAGAGACAGAACCGAACCCCTCCATCGACTAGCCCGCGGAAAGAGATGACTACTACTCTTTCAAGGCCTCCAATTAGGATCCGTACAGTTCCGCCCAAACTGCGCCTCCTCATTCCGTCCCTTCTGACTCTCCACAAACTTCCCAAACGAACAAAGCCCATCGGCCCTCTTCTGACACGCCTCGAGCTGACCTAGGGGGATGACAGCGTCGTTCAGCAGGAGACGGACATAGCGGGTCTCATCATCCGAGGGGCTGAGCGGACGGGTGCAGTTCAGGACTTCGACGGTCATTCGGGCTGCGAAGGGGACGATCCGGGTCGATTGGTAGGCTCTGGCTGGGTCCATCTTTGTTGGGTCGAGAGGTTTGGCGAAGTCTGGGAGGCCGAGGGCGGATAGGACTCCGGTGATCGCTAGAGGGGGGAAAAGCAGTTTTCCCACATCAGTCAACGGACTCTTTCGTGGTTATGTAAGCTTAGAAGAGGGGTTGTGAAATGACTCACTTGTGTCGTGCGCGAAGTCGAAGTAGGCGCGTTGGTCGATGGGGAAGGTGACGGGATCGGCGGCGAGAGTGGCATTCTCTGTCGTCTGCGTGGCAGGGTTCCATGGCGTGCGTGTGAGACGAGGGAAGAACTGCGGGAGGGAGGGAGAGAGAGAGTGGGGTCAATACTTCCGTCATGGATGGATCAACCAAGTATACCAAAGGAAGGGGTTGGACAAACCTCGTTCCAGTATCCGACACCTTGAGCTCGACCTGCCGGACTTCCAGGTCCGTATGATCCGTGGAACTGAAGGTCCCATGCGTCTGTGAAAAGGGAACCCAGAGAAAGTGTCAGAAAGAACATCTCTGAAATATCGTTTCCCCTTCCCTGCAAAATGGAGAAGTACTCACATTCGTAGGCTAGCCACTCTTCCTGGGTGAAGAGACCGCAGAAGTCGCTTCGTCCAAAGGCGACCGTTTCGTATGAGCATGTTTGCATCTGTGAAGGGGAGGAAGCATGTGGTGGAAGGGTTGAGCATTTGAACAACCAAAGTCAAACGGCGGGCGAAACTCACCGCTGCGTATATCATGGTCGCGTTCTGTTCAAGGCAAAGAGTGAGTATTGATCAGCCTACGTGTTCTTCCCGGTCTGCACCTGCACAGAGAGAATCCACTCACAAACTGGGTGCCCTCAGCATACTGTCCAAGCCTGTCCGCGGTGCTCTGGAAGGCATGCTGAATCCACTGATTGGAAGCATTGAATCCAGCCTGGGCAGCCTTGTGCCCATTAGGACAAGCAAACCAAGGCGAGATAGTCGAATTGAAACCGGGCGCCTCGATCTGGATCTCAAGATTGACCGAGTCTCTCCACTGGGGCCCAAAGAAACCCGAGAGCCAGGCGACGGCTGAGTCGATGATGCGATACTGTGATCCTGCCCTGACGACAATCTTCTTCTTTGCGTTAAGGTCGGATTGGACGAGGGCAGAGTATCGGATGGCGGAGTGTACGCCTGAGTCGTAGAGCTGTCCTCGACCGACAGGAGTGAGTAATTCGGCACCGAGACGGTACTTCCATGTGGACAGGAAGGAGAGTGGACCCTTGAAGGTGACTGATTTAGGGGGGAGGGAGGTGAGGAAGTTGTTAAAGGAGCGTGGGGGTGCGTCCGTCGTTGGGTATCGAGCTCCATGACGGTGTAAGATGTGAACCTGGTCGATGATGCAAGTGTTGTCTGGACCGAGACCATCGGGTACGTCCCTGTACTTGGCGTCGTCGATCCCGAATCCGTCTGAGGAGGAGTAAGGGGATAGTGGACCCATATGCTTGAATGCGTTGAAAGTGGCAGGAAGAGAGGGGATGGCTGTTTGAATAGGCGATTCAGCCTGTTTAGGGGGCCACGTCTGCCTACTCTCGTCCGCCAAATCAGCAGGTGCGCCAGTCTGTGTAGGACCAGGATACCCAACATCCTGCGGGAACTTGTCCTTCGATGAGGATCCGTTGTTGATCTTGCCAGTCCAGAGGGTGTAGTAGTGTTTTCCACTGCCGAAAGCGAACCAGAAGGAGCCTGCTGCGAGGAGGAGGAGGGAGGAGATGAGGATGATGCGTAGTCTGCGTGATTTGCGGGATGGGTTTGTGAGGACGTTGTTGAGCCAGTCTGGACGGCCAGTCTTGTCTAGCTTCTCTGATTCGACGGGTGGTTGTGCTGACGTTGTGGGTAGGATGTTGAAGTCATCATCATCGTCGTCGTCGTTGTATGATTTTGAGGATGTTTGTGCTGTTGGTTGTGGTGCTGATGCTGGACTGCTGGTGAGGATGGGCCGACCTTGTGAGTTTACTTCTAGCTGGTGGAGGATGAGTGCTTCGTTTTCGATGTCTGAGCTATCACTCGAGTAGGAGCGTCGAGTAGCGCCAGTCATTCTTGCTGAGTGTATGGAGTGAGTGGAGATGAAGGAGATGGTGAAGGTCCTCCTCATGCCAACTGACTCAAGTGGGGAGTTGCGAATGTCCCGATCTGGTTCGGATAAATGCTGTCTCATATGTTTCAGCTTATGTAAGCATTTGCTCATCCACTCGCTCATCCCTCTCGCTGATCTTTGGTCCTCGACGTCCATCATCTTCACCTTTGACCTTCATATTGAGAAGAGAGTGAGTATCTGATATATGCTGGGAGAGTAAACGTATGCTGCATGCTGAGTTCGTTCTCTTCTCTCCAGCGTCAAATCTCAGCACACACGCCCAGCATGTCTTCTACAGTGAGTCGCTCACACATCCGCAATCCCACTGCATACATTCACTCACCCACTTCTTCAAACAGCTCCTCCTCTTCTCCATCCTCATCACCCTCCTCCTCACCACCACAACCCTCGCACACCCACGCCCAGCAGAAACCCAACCCATCCCAGACTGCCCCATAGCCAACTCCCGCCGCCTCAACAACAACCCCAAAAGAGCAGCATCATACACAAACCCAGCCCTCTGCACAATCGCAGGGCCATATCCTCAAACCACCTACTCCTTCATGTCCGCCAGTACTCTTGACGGATCAAGCTTGTCGGCTTCGGGGTTGTACTCGATCGTGTTGCCGACGGCTACTTTGGTTGGGAGTGGGGGGCAGAGTATTGTCATTGGTGGGTCGACGGTCGTCTTGACCAATACTCCTGGCGCTTCGTCTACCATGAGCTCTGGGACTACGGCGAGTGGTGGGAATGGTACGCAGCCTTCTCTTACTCCGACATCGACTACCGCTTCTACTTCCGCTTCGGCGGCGGCGGTGACGACAACGACAAATGCGACTGGTGCAGGTGCTCGAAGGGCCAACACACCCACCTCCTTCAAGTCCATCCAGCGCTTCTCAGGATTGCAGATCAGTCTCACCCTCTTCCTCGGCGTCGGCGTTCTTGCGGGCATCATCTACTTCCTGGACGAACTTCTCGATGTCCTCGTCTGAAAAGGCCCTCTTTCTTTCCCTTTTTCCTGCTGCTTGACCATCACTCCTGGGGAACTGTTCTCTCTTGACCTCCTGTATGCTATTTATATACACACCATCTGTACTTCACCTTCTCAACCTTTTTCTGAACCCCTTGTGCATTCCTACCTCAACATGATTGATGGATCCCCTTCCATCTTCCCGACCACCACCACCACCTCCTCCGAAAAGAAAAATGTCAACCCGCCGCCCCCAACCAACGAACCTCCGCTGCAGACTCTGCACCCGCACCCTCATCTCCCAAGCAGCCGACCTCGTCCCTCACACACCCGGCCCAGGCCAGGTCGCGTTTGAGCCGAGAAAGAGGGATCCCAGGTGGGCTGTCGTGCCTCTCACCCAGCGGGCCGGGCCTCGTCCTGGAACTGGACCTGCGGAGGAGGCTTCATCGGCGCCGGAGGACAAGGAGAAGGAGAAGGAAGGTGATGATGAGGAGAAGCAGGAGCGTTCGGGTACGGCTGATGGTCAAGAAGGACCATCCTCCTCTTCCTCCGCGCCTCCGCCTCCGCCCACACGTCCAATCCAGACAGCAGCATCCCTAACATCCCGTCTCCCACCCCACCTCGCCGCCCTCCGACTAGGCTCCTCCTCCCCTTCATTCACGACTCCAGCAACTCTTGCAGGGGAGAGAACGACAACAACAGCATGCAGCTCCCATTTCGTCGAGCCTCAACCTTGGATGTCTGCTTTGCTCGATGGGGGGGAGACGAGGGGTAGGATTGTCTGTCCTAATGGGAGGTGTGCGGGGAAGTTGGGCAGTTGGGATTGGGCTGGGGCTCAGTGTGCGTGGTGAGTTTCTCCATCTCTATTATGATCTTGCGTGTGACTTAGGCTGATGGTTCCTTCCCACTCGATCTTCTCTTCGCAGTGGAGCTTGGGTTACGCCTGCATTTGCGTTGCATGCCTCTAGAGTGGACGCCGTGTAGGAACGCACTCAGATGTGCCTCTAGAGTGGACGCTGTGTAGGAACGGACTGAAATGCCATTCACTTCGCCCTTTTTTCCCAAAGCACGAGATCGAAGAGATGGGAGAGGAAACAAGCATACAAGTCCAACTCGTCAAAAGTTGACCACCTTCTTCCGCGCAGGCATCACACCCGCATCCCCAGCAGCAGTCTTCGTCTTCTTCCCCCCTACCCTCCTAGCAGCCCCATCAACTTCAATCTCAGGCTCCCCCCTCTCCCCTCCTTCCTCCTTATCCTTCCCCTCCGGACAATCCTTCGCCCGATGTCTCACACTCTTACACACCGCACACGCCGCCCCGCCCATAGGAAAGACCCCCCTCTCCGCATTCTTCGGACAACCCGAAGCGAGATGTCCCGTCCCCGAACAGACGAAGCAAGTAGCGAATGGTAATTCCTCCTCATCGTCGTCTGTCTTCCGTCCCTTGGGCGCGACTTTGCATCGGGCAAGAGTATGCGTATTCGATCCGCAGCGGAAACAGAGACCGACGACTTCCTTCCCTTTCGTCTTCGTTCCAGATGAAGAGGAGAGGGAGGAGGTATGTGCGTTGAGGGTGTTGGGACAGTCGCGTGCTGCGTGGCCGGTGGCGCGACAGGCGAAACAGGTTGTGTTGGATTGACGCTCGTCGATTCGTTTCTCACGACGGTTCTCTCGACGGCTGTCTGTTTTGGCGCGCCGTTCGGCTTCCATTACCTTCCAGGGGTTGGTCTCGTTGGAGGTGGTGGTGGTTGACGAGGGCCAGTCGAATGTGCTGTCGGAGTGAGACTTGTTAGGCCCACTAGCTTTGTCGTAGCCGTCCTTCCATCGACCTGCTTCTGTGCCAATTTCGCGCTCCAACCTGCTCATCTCTGCGAAGAGGGACTTTTTCTTTTCTTCTGACTTTGATTTTTTGGCTTTGAGTTTGAGGAGTTTGATGCGTTTTAGTTTTGCTTCTTTTGTGAGTGGTGGGGTGGGTGCTGTTGGTGTGGCTGGTTGTTGTGCTACTTTTCTTCGTTTGGAGGGGGTGGTGTCGTCTGCTTCTGCATCTTGGGGAGGATCATCGTCAGTGCTGGCTGTGGTTGGGTCAGTGCGCTTGTTGGAAGATGTATCTGCATCGTGTGCGTCGTCGAAGAGAGTAGTTGCAGGGCGTGTTGTTGCTGCCTTGCGACCTTCTAGTTTGGTGTAGCGGGTCATGCTTGCTGAGGTCAATGTTGAGATGGAGGTTTTCTTGACTTCTTCCCTCGCCAACTTTTTTTTTCCTGGAGTGAATGCTATGGCCGGTGTTTGATAAGATAACGATAAGAGATAAGAGATAAGAGATAAGAATATTGCGTGATCGACTATCTCCTTCACTTATTCACTTGCGGACATCTTCCATCTTCTCTCCCAACAACATAACAACAACCAAGAACACACAGAAGAACGATGGCAGACCCAACACCCTCCTCCTCAAGCACTCCTCACAATGGCACTACTCTCACCACCACCACGCGCAAAGATAACCACCGCCGCTCAGAATATCTCACTGGAATCCTCCTCCTCATCCTCGTCGTCATCCTCTGGACAGCTTCCAACTTCCTCACAAACACAGTCCTCACTCACGGATACAACAAACCATTCGCAGTCACCTTTGCAAACACTTCCTCATTCGCCCTCTATCTCATCCCATTCCTCTGCATTCCCAAGAAGAACAAGAAGAATGCAGGGAGGAGAATAGCACTCGAGGAGGATCAGGAGTTGGAAGGCACAGGTTCAGCAGCCAGTAGCTCCTGGTACGTCAAGCTAGGCTTCATCATCCCCGAGCGTACCATATCAACAACGTGAGTCTTCCCCATTAGAAATTCTCACGTTCATATCGTCTTCAATCTGACCCTGTCCCATCTTAGCACATCAAGAACATCACAAGACGCCGACCCAGAAGAAGCAGCTGCTCTTCTCTCACACCAACATCAACAGCAACACCGTCTCAGCTTACCCCCGCCTATCACCGACCTCACAGCATCCATAGACAGTCTCCGACCACGCTCCATCCGAACATCAATAGCAGTAGACCCTTCCCGTCCATCATCAATCGACGGACGAAGACCGAGGGGAAACCTCGTACATGCCTCCAGCTATCGCAGCTTCATCACTCAGAGCGCCGCTGCAGAGGTACAGCAGGAGGAAGACGTAGCAGAAGTGGGCCTGCCGCCGTTGACGTTGCGCGAGACGGCCGTGTTGGCGGGTCAGTTTACTATCGTCTGGTTCATCGCTAATTGGTCGCTTAATGCCGGGTTGGGGTTGACTAGTGTGGCTAGTGGGACGACGTTGAGTAGTGCCAGTGGTGAGTCGACACTCCAACACCTTTGAAAGAAAGAGTAGAATGGAACTCATTCTCTCTTTCTTTCTGCTGGCAGGCTTCTTCACCCTCGGATTGGGCGCTTTGCTCGGAGTCGAGCGATTCTCATTCAGCAGACTAGGAGCTGTCACCATCAGCTTCATCGGCGTCGTCCTCGTCTCACGCGCCGACGCCGTCTCTTCGTCTGAGACCCTTGTCGCCAACTCTGCAGCATTATCAGCTCGAGCGGTAAGTCAGATGGATTTACGAGCTTCGGTACCTATCAATGCGCCCTTGGGAGATTTCCTCGCAATCGTCTCTGCGTTTTGTGAGCTTTACTTTCTCTTTTTCCATCTAGTTCCATTGTGAAAGATCAACTCATCATCTATCCATTACTACAGCCTACGCCGTCTACGTGACCCTACTCAAGCTCAAAATCGGTTCCGAAGATCGGATATCCATGCCCCTCTTCTTCGGCTTCGTAGGCGCCATCAACATCATCTGTCTCTGGCCCTTCGGACTCATCCTCCACTTCGTAGGATTCGAGCGATTCGAATGGCCGAGCGATACGTTGACCTGGATGGGAGTCTTCGTGAATATGTCGATCACTTTTATTTCGTGCGTATACTCATCGAGATGGCTGTGGTTTTGGAAGCGGGTGGTAGTGGGGCTTACCCTTTTTTCCCCTTCTGTATTTTTTTTAAAAATAGAGACTTCGCGTACCTGCTCGCCATGCTCAAATCGAGCCCACTCGTCGCAACCGTCGGTCTATCCCTTACGATCCCACTCGCCCTCGCGGGGGACGTATTGCGAGGCTCTCACTCCGGCGGCTGGCTCGCGAGCGTGGGCAGCATCATGGTCCTGGTACGTTTCTTCTCCAGCGCTCTCTTTGGGAAGGGGACGTGTCGTTCCCTTCATATCCCCCCTTTTAACTCAAATCCATTTCTTTCCCTCCCTTCCACAACAGTTCTCGTTCGTCGCCATCGGTCTAGCAGACTTGGAAATGGCCAAGGAGGAGGTGGAGGATGAAATCATCGTCGTCGACGCCGACGCCGAGACGGTCGAGAGAGGGCGGGCGAGGAGAAGAGCGACGGAGGAGCGTGGATCGGAGGATACCCTGTGATGGGGGGAAAGCGCAAAGTAAAGGGCAAACATGCTAGATAGAGGAGGAACAACACAAGACGGCCATTATCGAAGAACGTTGTACCGAGTTTAACACTCACTGTACCAGTAAGCCCCCCCCCCTTTTCCCCGGGGGGTTCCCTCTCAATATCTGTATTCAGCATAGAGCACATGCATTTTACCCCCAGACGATGCGTCACGTAGATGGAAATGGGACTGTGTGTCATGCAAAGTGCAAAAGGAACTTCCTGTTTTGTTGGAGGGAAGCTGATGAATGCGCGGATGAAGTTGCTGAATACAAGACCGGGAAGACGTCCTTCGTCCGGCCGAAGAGAGAAGGAGCGGAAGCCACGGTCGCGAAAGGGGTTCATGAAGGGAGAGCCTGTTCAATCGAAGACCCCATCCCGTCCCTCAGCCCTGTCCTTCCGTCTCTGAAGGACCCAAGCCTTCTTACAATCCCGATAATTCTGAAAAGCCTCAGCGCACTGTTACCAAAGATCTAAACCGTCAGCAATGACTCAAGGAATAAGAGGGGGGCGGGGGCATAAGCTCACCTTCGTCCGATCAAAACTGTACTTCTCCAGACACGCCATCGAAGCCTTCGCAGCGTGTGCACAAGGGTCTGCAAATTTAGAGGGTACTTTGCCACCCATTACTTCGAGGTGATCCCGCGGTTGCGTCGTATCTGATGACGAGGCAGCATCGTCGGATTTGCGCTTCAGTTTGGGAATGGAGCTCATTTCCTTTGCCTTTTGCTTGTGATGTTGACGGTGGTCGAGCTTTAGTGGTGGGGTCGAGGTTGGGAAGGTGGTGGCGGCGAGGGTGGAAGGTGTTCAAGGCTTTCTTCTCACTTTTCAACATCACACCAAGTCCGGTCAGCAAGGACACGAAGCTTGCTGTACAAGCCTCAGGCCTAGACCGGGCAAGTAGGCAGAGAGGGCAAACGAGCGACTGGAAGCTGAATCTCTGATTATTCTGAAGAATGGGAAAAAGGAATAAAGAACGACATGAAATGGGAGACATGGATGGGGAGAAGTTCGAGTTGAAATGAATGACCAAGAGTAAGGAAGGTGGAGAAGGGGAAAGAAGGCGCGGAACGGGAGAAAGGAGGGGAAGGGAATAAGGGTATTCCTTGAGCTCGGAGTGCGGTAGTTAGAGAGCGAGGTGGATCACGTCCGATGATGGCCAACATGTCGAGGTCCGAACAAGTCAACAGACGGGAAGCAATCGAAGTTCGGGATACGATGGTAGAATGGAGCCCGCCAATGTAGAGAGAGAGGTCGCAATTGTCGTGGAGACAACCTCGTCGAGGTCCTCGATGGAACAAGAGCCCAGCACCTCCGATAGGACGGCTCTTGGGCCAGCTTTCGTCCTCCCCCTCACCACTGATACGCCGTTTCCCCCTTCGTCTCACCAGCAGCAACCTGCCCCTGCCCCTGCTCCTCCCCAGCCTCAACCACACCTTCATCATCCACATCCACATCATTCTCCTCCTCCAACATAGCCTTATTAGCCTCATCCAAAATCTCCTGCAACGTCTTCCGACGATTCTTCTTCTCCTCCGCACTTGCTTGAGGAGCGGGAGGAGAAGATTCAACAGAACCGTCCTCCGCCGTGTTCGTCTTGGAGGGACGTCGGCCTTCCAGCGCAGCTTCGGCAAGAGAATGTTCGTGGGAAGCGTCGAATATGACTTCGTCCTCTTCCACTTCTGCTTCTTCCTCTGCATGTGCCTCGGTCGTGGGAATAGACTCGTCCGCCTCAGCTTCGACCTCCTCCTTCGCATGAGCATCAGCCTTGGAAGATCCCACAGACTCATCTACATGATCACCATTGAGCACGGCGTGGACCGTCTCAGCGTCCGGAGCGACGGCTTCCCGCCGATCCGCAATTTCGTCTGCCGTCGGCGGCTCGCGAAATGAAGAATCAGTTTCCCTCTCCTCCTTCTCTGGCTCTTCTGCCTGGAATTCGGGCTCGACTTCAGGTGCTTCCTCCTCCTTCGAGACTGACACGTCTGCTGTAGATTCCTCCTGGTCTGGGATGGTTTCTGCGGTGTCGGCTGTCGAGTCGGCTACGTGTTCCTTCTCATCGATGATGGGCTCTTCTGAGGCCGGAGCCTCTGCATCTGGCTCGACAGTAGGCTCGACAGTAGGCTCGACAGTAGGAAGAGATTCATCGGCCTGCTCGACGATTTCCGGCTCTTCTTCCGCCTCAGGCTCGGGGTCCTCCACAGTCGCACTTGCAGGCTCAGCCTCGGTGACCGCTGCCAACTCCTCCTCCTTCTCAGGCTCTCGATCAGCCTCGGGAGTCTCCTCGACAGACTCGACCACCGTCGTGGACTCTTCTTCGCCCGCCAGGACTTCAGGAACCGGAGCTTCCTCTTCAGCCTCCTTCTCTTCCTCCTCCACTTTGGCAACAGGGATTTCTTCGACCTTCGGCTCAGCTTCAACGGGAGTTTCGACAGGAGCTTCACTGGGAGCTGTGAACTCTCCAACTTTGACATCTTCATCCCGAGAAGCCACAACAGCTTCAGCCTCAGCTTGACCCTCAGCCTCAGCTTCGACCGGCACAGGAGCATCGCCCCCCTCAGCTTTGCTCTCAACCACAGGCTGTCCAGCCTCCTCCTGAGCCGGAGCAGTGCTAGATCCCTCCGCCGCACCTTGGCCTGCTTCAGCCTCAGACGCGTCCTGCTTGTTGGCGACGGCAGCACCGGCAGCGAGCGCACCAACAGCAGCAGCAGCCCCACCAGCCACAGCCGCACCCTTGGCAGCCGTCGAGGCGCGAGGACCTTTAGAGGCCGAAGTTGAAGATGGACCAGCCTTCGATGCCGCAGCAGCACCAGCGGGGGTCCGCGAGGACGGTCCAGCCCGAGCAGCAGTAGCCGTACCAGCCCGAGCACCCGCAGTCGTAGAGCTCGAGGCCGTCCGAGCACCAGGTGCAGCACGAGCGCCGGCAGGAGCACCACCAGCCCGTCCATTCGCCCCCACCGCAGGCTTAGAAGCACCGGCAGTAGTAGAGGTGCGGGTCGAAGTAGAAAGAACAGGAGCACGAGGCGTAGTGGTCGTCAAACCTGAAATGGATCCCGGACGGGCTGAGCGAGTAGCCCCAGCTGAGGAGGTGCTCGAAGTGGATCTGGGCACCCCAGCTGTCGTTGAGGCGGTAGTACCACGAGCGGCGGCGGTGCCCGTAGTCACGCCTGGACGAGCGACACTACCGGCTGGGGTTCCGGAAGTGCTGAGAGGCCTGGCCCTAGCCGCAGACGCTCCCGTAGACGCAGTCCCTGGAGCAGGACGAGTGGAAGGAGTAGGTCTAGCAGCTGAGGATGTGGTTGTAGTGGGAGTACGCTTGGCTGCTGTGGCCGCCGCTGTGGGAGCACCCGAAGCGGGACGCGCACGCGCGGGTGCTGCTGTTGCTGATGAAGCAGTGCGAGATGCAGCTGTACCCGTAGCTGGCGCACGCACTGATGAAGTTGTAGAAAGAGGGCGCGTAGTGGTAGGGGTTGGACGAGTACCGATACTTGTGCGTGGGGCGGTGCCAGGAGTAGGACGAGCCGCCGAGGCTCCCACGGCAGGACGAGTCGTGGTGGTAGGAGCTCGAGCCGATGTGGCCGTAGAAGTGCGAGCTGAGCCGGCAGTAGAAGGCGGCTTTGCTGAGCTGGCAGCAGTAGCACCTGTGGCTCGTGCACGTGCTGCTGCAGTGGACGATGCGGTTGTGGAGCTAGCTGAGGGTCGAGGTTTCGCGGCAGTGGTGGTTGCCGTGGGCCGAGTCCCTGCTACAGCCCTTCCAGGAGCAGCGGTGGGCTTGGGAGCCAGTGGCTTTTCTGCCTTGGGTGCTGTCTCGGCCGCTGGGGTTTCGTCGTTAGCTTTTGCTTCCGTTGGCTGGGTCAGCCGCGAAATGAGAAATTGGGCGGGTGAGAATGCAGACAGCGCAACAATGCGCGTGTTTTTGACAGGCACTCACCTGCTCTTGCTCCTTTGGCAGTGACTGGGTATCATTGACTGATGCTGATGGTGCTTCTGCCTGTGCTGGTGGTTGCTCCGCTGCGGCTGGTTCCGGATGGAGAGCTGGAGGTGCAGCTGGTGCAGGTGAGCTCATGTCTTTGTTGGATGGTAGACCGATGGTGCCTAGGCTTGGAGAGAATGATGGTCTGCTGTCTAGTGATGAGCGAGGTCGTCCACCGTCTAGGGATGATCTTGAGTTGAAGGATAGGTTACGTTGAGAGTCTCGTTCTTCTTGAGCTTTGAGTCTTCCTTCCTCGTCTTGCTGTTGGAAACGCTGGATGAGGGACGAGACTTTGACTGCGTTTGATTCGTCTGGCAGTGGCATTGACCTGCTGTTTGCCTTCTGCTTTGCTCTGCTCTGTATGAGGGGATTGAAGGTATAAGTAAGAGTGAGGGAGTGAGGGGAGGTGGTGGTCCGCGTGTTGGTCTCTTGGTGAGGTGGAACTTCCGAGTGAATGTGGTCCGTGCGAGTACCCCTTGACCCACTCAAACGCCGACCATACTTCTCAATCACCGACCACCACCTCCCACACTTCCATGGGTGGCCCACTCACTTACAGTCACTACTTGCCCCACTCCTCTTGGAATTGCTGAGGAAAGGTTCACAAGGGAAAGAAAATGTCTGATGCTAAGCTGAGAATATCAAGGAGAAGAAGCGCAGCCATTGTTGCTGTTGCTATTCTTTCATCCATCATCACAGTGAGTTCTTTCCTATCCCTCTCTGAAGCTATTGCTCTCTGATCAACTCTCCTTTCCAGGCCGTCTTGCTTCCACTGTGTATGCCATCCTACTTCATCACAGAAGCTCAAGCTCAGCAAGTACAGTCCTTCTTCGCCGATCGGACCTCAGGAAATGCTTCGTCACATACCAACAACTGGGCCGTCCTGGTAGGAACAAGTCGATTCTGGTTCAACTATCGAGTAAGTCCATTCTTCTCCCTTTTGAATGGCAAAAGCTAGTCACTAATCGCTCCCTTATCTATGCAAATAGCACATGTCCAACACCCTGGGAATGTATCGAACCGTCAAACGTCTCGGTATCCCAGATTCCAACATCATCCTCATGCTCGCAGACGACGCAGCATGCAACCACCGCAACAAATTCCCAGGAAACGTCTGGGCTTCCTCATCACGCTCCCTCGATCTCTACGGCGAAGATGTCGAGGTCGACTATCGAGACAACGAAGTCACCGTCGAGACCTTCATCCGAGTCCTCACCGGTAAGTCTCCTCCCCAATTGTCTTTCGGGCCAAATAGCTTACTTGGGATGCTTCTACTTCTCAGGCCGACTCCCACCCCATACACCCAAGTCAAAACGTCTTGAATCAGATTCAAGGTCGAACATCTTCCTGTACATGACCGGCCATGGCGGGGACGAGTTCCTCAAATTCCAAGATAACGAAGAGATCTCTGCTTTTGACCTTGGTACGTTTTCATCGACCGACTGAAGGCGCTGGAGACATGGCATCCTGATGCTGACGTAGAGCTGTATGATCCCTAGCCGACGCAATTGAGCAGATGTGGGAAAAGAGAAGGTGAGAATGATGCCAAAGAAGAGACTTACCCCCAATTCTTGCTCGCTAACTCACATATTCTCCCTGTCCTCAGATACAATGAACTCTTCTTCATGATTGACACCTGCCAAGCAAATACAATGTACAGCAAGATCTACAGCCCAAACGTACTCGCCACAGGCAGCAGTGCCAAAGATCAGAATTCGTATTCGGTAAGCTATTTCTCTCTTTCCTACAGCCCCTCTTCATCCCTCCCAAGGCTCAGCATTTTCGTCTTTCTCTTTCCCTTGATTATCAGCATCATTCGGACATGGATCTCGGCGTCGCAGTCATTGACCGATTCACAAATCACGTCCTGGAGTATATGGAGCACATCAACAAGACGAGCGAAGCGACGATGCAAAATCTCGTGGGTTATCTTCCTGCTACACGATCTGATCTACTTGCAGAGTTAAAGCTGACGAAGTTGTTTCCCTTCACACGCCAGTTCGACACCTACGACTCCGATAAGTTCGGATCTGACGCAGGTGTAAGGACAGACCTCTTCAGACGACACCCCAGCGAAGTCAAGATCACCGACTTCTTCGGAGGTGTGGCCCAGGTCGAACTCACAGCATCATCGCCCGGATCCAATCCGCTGTCGAACGCGGCTGCTCTCGCTGCTGCGGGAGGATTTGAGATGACATTATGAGCACCTTTTGTCTTTGATCGTAGCTTTGTACCTGTTCCACTTCAATACAGGTCACTTGCTGTCGTCGCTCTCGACCCGGCATCGGCGAAAGTACCTCAAGCGGAGATCGAGATGCTGTATCGTCTTCTTGGGGAGGTGCACATTGCGCCAGAGCGAAAGGTAGAAGGCACGACTGCGACGAAGTGATAGACAAGGTCACCCACCAACATAACAGAGTTCTCTTTGCCCCTCATCCCATTCGAATCGGTTCCCTGCAACGCCGCAAAGCAGTTGTCAAAATATACCTTAGCCTTTCAACGTCAGCACATCCGTTCGCGCCGACTCAGTTGGAATCAGGAAACGAACTTACCTCCCCAGTTCTCCCCCCCGGGTCCCCGGAGAGCGCGTTGATCCTTTCTCGCGGTCGAGCTGCTAACATCGGCCTGCAGACGGGTGAGTGAGGAAGGGTGGCGGGGTCGGAGGAACGGATGGTTGTCGTCGTGTGGAGATTGATGTATACTGTAATAGATGAGTATAAGAAGTCAGTGTATCACCTCGTGAAGGAACATCACTGTGTCTGTCGCACTCACCGATCTGACCGTTGAAGGATGTTGAAGACCTCGTCGAAAGAACTTGCTGTCACTTGTCAGCAGCGATGGACATTCTTGATAGTTTTGATGCTGCCCCTGGAAGGTAGAGAGGGGAATCGAGTCAGTATGGGAGGGTATTCATTGGAGATGAATAAGATGCCTTACTCACCTAAACATCGCGAGGTCTGATAAGCGAAGCACCCCGACGACCGAGAAACGACTCACCGGTGTCCTCAACGTCCTCCGTTCTCCTGATGTGGAAGCCGGAAGGCGGTGACCCCGCTCACAACCAGCTCGCAGACAGTTCTGTGGA
>RDSH01000234.1:0-26878 GCA_009428295.1 Tilletia walkeri
CGGCGGTCGCGGCAGCCCGACAGGAGCGCGACGCGGCGGTCGCGGCAGCCCGACAGGAGCGCGACGCGGCGGTCGCGGCGGCGCGCGAGGATCGAGACGCGGCGGTCGCGGCGGCAGCTCAAACCCAAGCCCAACTCGACGACATCCGCAAGAAGGTCAGCAACTGGAAGGCCGCGCAACGGGCGCTTTTCGAATAGGCCCCTTCGGATGCCAAGCACAACTCGACGACCTCCAGAAGAAGGTCCGCGACTTCCAGGCTGCCCAGAGAGCGCTCTTCGACTAGGCCCTTTCCAAATCGACTTCCACCGCGATATCGCAGCCATCCACTTCGTCCCCGGCCAGCCCCGGTGTCTAGCAGCTCGCATGCGGTATATTTCTCCTTCTATTCCCCTTCTTTCAACTTCTCACAAATCCTCGGGTCAGGGTTTACCTCAGTACGACAGCATCAAAAGTCCACAAAGTCATCGGCTCGCAATTGTCTATTATTATTATTATTATTATTATTATTATTATTATCATTATTATTATTATTATTATTATTATTATTATTATTATTATTATTATTATTATTATTATTATTATTATTATTATTATTTTGCTGGCTCAGACTTAATGTCAATGTCCAAACCCTCTTCTAGGTCCTAAACTCTCAAGACCTGAGTGACCAAGTCCTTGACGGAAAAACCTCGCGTGACACTGACTCCCATCGCTGTGCCTTGGCCTTCTCCTTCGGGTGAAGCCTGGGGCGTCCCGGTGAGACCGTTACCTCCGTCAGCGTGCGGGGGGAACGAGGGCCGTAGCGAGTGACTCGTCATCCTCCCTACGGTCAGCGACCGAGGAACAGCCAGTCAGGCGTGATGGTAACATGGCTAAGCCAGAGTGGAATCTTTGTACAGTGCGACTATGTCAGGCAACCATAGCCGTACAGATCCGACTATGGCAAATCGGAAAATAAAACGCTATAGCGAGACTATAGTGACATCATAGTCTTGACTCTTGTATCAAGGCTATGGATTTATCGGCGAGACTATGGTCATATAGCGGCACTATAGTCAGACTATAGCGCTCCGTCTACCTTTTTCGGAAACAACGGGCGACTATGACAGCTATGTAGCCGCGGCGGGCCATAGTCATAGTCATAGTCATATTCGCGACTATGGGCAACTTTGCTATAGTCTCACTTAGGCCTATGCAACTATAGCTGTCCATAGTGTATAGTCGCCATAGTCACGCCGAGCACTGGATATGAGTATGAGATTGACATTTTGTCCAATCTGCTATAGTAGATATGAGTATGAGATTCACCTCAAACCACCTACTATAGTAGGTATGCCAATCACTGAGCTGAAGCGAGGAAAAAAAGAGACAGAGACCAAAAAAAAAAAAAAAAAAACCCACACACACACACAGAAAAAACTCAGTGTGAAAGTTCGAAAGTCAGCCGTCAGGTGTAGTTTTTCTTGGTACTTTAATTCCCAAGGGCGCTAGTCACGGGCTTACGGCTGGAGAGTCTGGAGAAAGCTTACGGCCGATAGAACCCCGCCCTGTAAAAACAAAACTCAAAAGTTTCGTATAGGTTTTCATTTCGTCAAAATGCCGCAATTCTCGGAGCAGAAAAAGTCATTTATTGATTCCAGGCGGCGTACGGCGTACGGCGTGCTGTTCCGGATTTTTGGTTTCTCGGAGCTGCTCCCGGGGTTAAGGGATTCATATGGCAGCAGGGAGCTGACTCTTTCTTCTGCCATGTAGAATAAGGTGCTGCAAGGGGTGGGTGACGAGAGAATCAATTGCTGTGAGTCCCCGTTGAGAAAGGAAAAGGATAGGTTTACGACTGAACAGGGAATGGAGTGAAGGGAACGAGAGGTTTGTGTAAGGTAAAACACACAGAGTGAGAGAATGTGGATAACTGCCCGGAGATGGAGTACCTGAAAAAGGAGTGTGAAGAAGGGTGGAGGGACGATAAGCTACCAAAAACGAGGAAGAACAGGATTACATGTGACGTCTCCGCGTCCGTAGGGTTCCTCCCTCGTTTCCATAGGCGAAGCAATCTTGTGCTGTCATCACGAAGATGGAACACCACTGGCACTCAGTGCACCACCTTTAGCCACAGCCTCAGCCTCCTTCGAAGCCTGCTTCCTCGCATCCGCGAACGCATTCTGCGTCCCCTCCAACGCGACATGCTGCAGCAAGTCCGCATCCAACCCTTGGATATCGATTTCGTCACCTTTACTCTGCTTGCCCGCCGAGCCCGAGCCAGGTTGGGATGGGGCGGCCACCTTTGCGTCTGCTCCTGCTGCAGCGCCAGCGGCATCATGTTGGAGAGCCTGGGCCTCCGAGTCCTTCTGAGCAGCAAGTGCACCTCCCGGCGCGTTCGCCTTCGGACTCTGCTTCGCCTTCAGCGGAGCCTCGTCGAACGCATGACGTCCCGGCTCAGGCAAGATCTCAGGGATCTCCCCCTCCTGCGTCGTACCCGCAGCCTCCACACTGGTCGAGGTGATATTTGCAGCAGCAGAGATGTGCGACAACAGTTGATCCGTCGAGAGCTTGACGTGCGTCTCGAAGGCGCTGTATTGGGACTTCGAAGCCGGGAACCCTCCACAGTCGTAGTCCCACGTTCGGAACCAACGTGTCCGCTCGCAGGCCGAGGTCGTCCATTGACTTCCGTACGCAAGGGGAGACCACGCGTTGAAGGCGATGATGACGAGGAAGATGAAGCTTCCTGCAACGCCCAGGCGGGCTTGGGGTCGGAGTGGGGAGGTGGCCAGGTCGAACATGATGGCGAGGAGGAGGATGGAGAAGTAGAGGGCGGGGAGGTAGTGGTGGATGAAGAGCTGTCGGTGCATGAGGAAGAAGGGGAGGTAGTGCATCGCCCAGCCCGTGAAGGCGACACCAGCAATCCGGTCGTAGAAGATCACCGTGGCTACAGAAAGCGCGGGTAGATGGTCAGGGAAACGTATACTCCCAAAAGGCAGACACTCAATCAATACTCACTGTTGTTGAAGTCTTGATATCCTCGCTTAGCACGCAACATAAGCAGAGCCCGAATACCAACATAAGCCAATACACTCATAGAAGCCGACCACCAAACAACAGGATTAGCCATAAGGTAGATCTGACGGTGTCCCTTCATCCAGAAGTTGATACCGCGTCGGAAGAAGGGCCAGTGACTCGGACGCGAGTCATACGCATGTCGGTCCGTCAACCGCTTGTTCGTAGACCACATCGACGTGTTGAGCTCCCAGAAGCGCTTCCAGAACGAAGGGCGGACGTAGTTGTGCAACTCGGGAACACGACCCTTGTTGACCTGCTTTGCCTCCTCCAAGGTGAGATTGCCCGCCCGGGCGCGTTGGAGAAGCGGGTGTGAATTCAACTCGATGTACCAGAGCGAATTAGGCATAGTCGGGTTTTTGTTGCAGGTAACTTCTTGTTGGCCGAAACCCCAGTCTGGCAAGCCGACCTTGTGAGAGAAGAGGTAGCAGCCCGTCAAGGCGTGCTTCAGACGGAAGACAGACCGGAGAGCACGAAGCCGCTTTCCAGAGACGGGGTCGGAAGGTTCACCCTCGTGAATTTCGACGAACCAGTTGTCGTTGTAGTCGCCTGCAAAACCGGGGAAACCGTAACCTGTGACTTCGTTCTGGAAGTCGGACTCGGTCAGGGGAGGGCGGTAGTTGTCGTGCGAGTGGAGACGCTTGTGAGACGACTTGTGAATCAGACGGACTTCCATGCCGTTGGTAATGTACTTGAGGGGAACGCCGAGGTGGGCTTCCGAGTCTGGTGGGCCATCCTTGGGAAGCGGGACGCCTTCCTTGTCGAGCGGCTGGTTGGCGACATCAGCTGGGGCGGGAATGATGATCCAGTTGTTGTTGTCGTCCAAATGAGGGTAGCAAGTGATTTGTTGCTGCTGGGACCCTGCGGGGTAGTTAGCGTTGTGCGAGTGGAGGTATCCGCCGCGCGTGTTCAGATGGCGAATAGCAATGGTCGAGCCTGCGCTGACATCTGCGTACGTGTCTGGCATGTTGTGGTCATTCAAGGTGTGCTGGAAGGCAGGACTGAGGAAGGCATCACCATCACCTCCCCAGCTGAGGACGGAGAGGTGGACACCGAACATGCAGTAGTAGAAGAGGAAGGGTACGCAGATGAGACCAATGGCGCGTCCAACGAAGTGTCGCCCAACCTGGGAGATGGGCAGGCGCGTGTCTCCGAGATGGCTCCAGAGCTGGACGACAGTGCAGAGACCGATAGTTGCGACCGTGAAAAAGCCGACCCACTTGCAGGACGCGACAGCGCCAAGACTGAGACCAGTGAGCAGGAGCCACATCCACCAGGCATGCGTGAAGGGAGCGCGACGATCCGCATTTGAGAACGTAATGTAGCTGAGAGCCGTGGTCGAGGTGAAGAAGACGAGAGGCGAGTCAAGCAAGATGAGACGAGACTGTGTCGTGAGCGCGTTGTCGAAGAGGACCGCAAGGGCTCCCAACAAAGCCGAGGTGATGCGAAGTCCCAGAGCGCGGAGGGAGACATATGCGATGGGGACCGTGGCGACGCCGAGTAAAGCGGGCATAGTGCGCATAGCAACGTACGGTACGGGCGTGTTGTCTCCGATCATGTACTCCTTCCCGATGTCTGCGAAGTCGAAAGCGCCATCGAAGCCGCCGAGCCAGGCGACGAGGGTAAACATGAGCTTGGCGAGGGGAGGGTGGACGTCCATGAAGAACCTGCGTCGAATATACTGCCATTTTGAAAGACCACCCGAGTGTTGTCAGCATGAGTGCGGCTCAAGAAGCTTCAGAATAGCTCCATCGAAGGAACTCACCTTGCTCGCGAATCCACCAAAGTGCACCTCGTCAAAGACGACCGAGCTCGGAGCGCTCAGACGCCAGAGACGGACAACACAAGCGACACCAACAAGCACAGCGATCGTCTTGACTTCCGACGCGCCCAAGTTCCAGAGCGCAAACGGGCTGAGGGAGGCCTTTTGCTGTTGGAGATGACGCTTGAGTTGGGGCGAGCCTGGTCTTGGTTGGGAGAGGGAGGCGAGCTTTGCGGGCGAAGATGGGGAGGACTCTTCGGAGACTCCTGTATGCGGTTGAGCTGCGCCTTGTCGCGCCCGCATGGAGCTCGGTGTCATGGCGTATGCGCTCGATGCCATGTTGGCTGGAGCGGGGAGAGAGAGTGTAGAGAGGGGAAGGAGGGAAGGATGAGAGTGAGGGACGAAAGGGGGGGGAAGCAAACTAAATCCCTTTTGACGAGTCCTTCTTGAAGTGTAAAGTACTTGTTGTTGTTCCTGCCCTTCCACGATGCGCGCGCACGCTCTCTCTGCTCTTCTCAAGGCGTCGATCCCAAAAGAGCTGAGTGGGAAAGGAGAAGGGGAGTGGTTGGGTCGGAGTTTGAGGAAGATCGAGGTTGTGAGGTTGCCGTTGGAATGTCCCGCTTGGCTTCCCGTCTTCCTGCTCCGCACACACAGGGCTCGTCGTGCGGGGCGTCGGACCTCGCATCGCCAAACATCACAGCGCTCCCAATCAGGCAAATTAGAGGAGTCAAGGCATTCGGATTACAGAGAAAAGCATGCTGGAAGAAGCGTGATGTGCCCAGCTATATTCTTACAGATGATGTCGACGCCATGTGTGCGTGCGTGTGTGTGTAGTGGTACAGAAAAATTGGAAGGTCATGGTGAATACCCCTCGCTGCCTCAACCAAGAATACCCTCGTTCCGTCTGCGCCGTCGACTAGCCCTGCTCCGACTCTCATCAACCGGAATCTCAGCCCAGCATTCAGATCGGCAAGTAGGGCAATTCACCCACTTGCCCACCGTCCGTCGAGGTCGTCTGTCCTTGTCGCTCGTCGCCGTCGATACAGCGTCCATGGGCATCACGAGGCTGACATCGCCGTCGCTCGGTGGACTGCCATTCGGATCCGACTCGCGTTTCCGTTTGCGATCCGAAGTATCGCCCGAGATTGTGTTACGATCCCTCATCATGTCGATCGGCTCCGTCTTCGTCGCAACATCTCCATCCTCTTCCTCATCCCCGCCGCCTTCTTCTTCGTCTTCCTCATCATCATCCTCGCCATCGAGCGGAGTGAGCAAATCAGCCTCGACGCGCATAGCCGTCCGCAAGCAACCAGCGTGAATCTCGTGATGGCAAGGTGCCAACCGGACCAGTTCAGCATCAGGATCGCTCGATGCCGCGTCCGCGTCCTCGCCTTCGTTATTAGCCGTCGCCGCCGACGACGAAGAGGAGGACGACGACGATGTCTTCGGATCGGCAGGGTAGCGAGCCAAGCATGCCGCAGCATCACATCGCCATCCGCGCTGTCGTTCCCTAAATCGCACCTCATCCCTCAACGAGCGCGCCTGTGACTGAGCCTGTTCCGCTTGTAACCTCCTCTTCTCCTCATCCGACTGTGCCGTGCCTGCCGCCGTCGCCGCATCACGGCCCTGCGCTGGCGCTTGCGATTGCTGTGGTTGTTGTTGCTGATTAGATCCCTCAATCGAAGGCGGTATCGCAAGCGGCCCGCGACAGAACGGACAAGTCCACGCGCTCGGCTTGACGTTCTCCAGCCATCCGCGCAAACACGAGGCATGTAAAGTATGATGCCCCGCACAGGGTACCGCAACCACAGCCTCGTCCTCCGCTCGTTGTTTGCCCACCACCCATTCTGGCTTGTCCTCGCTGGCGAAACCCTCCAGACATATTCCACAGCCTTGTGTGCCGTGCGTGTCCATGAGGGAAGAAGACGAGTCGGAGTAGTCTCCAATGTCGCCGAGTCCCAGTCTGGCCATTCTCTCCCGCAGCTCTGGAAGTCAGGGAAAGAACGCAGAACGTCAGCCATACGCGTTGACCAGAAAGTAAAGAAGCACGAGCATGGCAAACCCTCACCTGCATCAGCCCTCTCAAGATTGGCAACATACTTCTCCGCCTTCTCCTTCGAAGGTTGCTCCTCCTGTACATCGCCCTCACCCCCCATATGGAAATGGAAAGCAATCTGGAACGGCATACCCGCCATGAAATGTGGCCGAAGCTCTCCTAGCGAAGCCAAGGACGCCGGGTCCACCTCCACAGGTACCACAGGCCATCCTAAGCCGTAGTTCGCATCGTAGAGCAGGGCGAACTGGAATGGCGATACGCCCACAGGCACGAAGACCGGGTTAACAGGTACATGTCCGATTGGGTGCGGGTGGGAGCGCTGTCCTGCACCTTCGCCTTCGGGGGTAGCGAGTCCGGGCAAAGGAATAGGGCGGAAGGCGAGCAGAGCTTGTCGGCCGTCTGAAGCTGTGAAGGGTAGTCGGAATAGGACAATCGTGGGCGGTGGCTGAGGTGGTCCCGGCGCGGAGTTCGTCTCATTTGTAGAACCTGCACCACCTGGAGCATTTGAAGATGTGTTGGTGGTAGATGCCGCCTCGCCACTCTCCTGCGTTCGCGCAGCGCCTTCATACCCAGGTTGAGTTTCTGCTGGCTCTTCTGGCTCTGCCTGCTCCGTTTCAGCTTGAGTGGGAGGGGGCGTCATCCTCTGCGCGGTCCCAAAGGCAGGCGAAGTAGGTCGGCCGCCTCGCTCGCGGTGCATCTCGTCGTTCGCAGCGGCTGCATGTTGGATCGCCAGTGCAAAGGCCGTTATAGGCAGTAGGTCTGCTTCCGCATCTTCTCCTTGTTCCTGCGCCTCAGCTGGATCGGAAGGCCCAGCGCCTCCTTCGGCGTCCGGCGCATCTTCGCTCGTCGGTGGCGCGTTATCAGCGGTCGATGTGTCCCGCTGAGCATCTTCGACATCCATGGGCGTACCAGCTTGTCTCTGTGCCTCTGTCTGTGGAGCTCCCGCAATGTTTTGAGCGTCGGAAGACGACCGAGACAGCCCACGATCCTCCGAAGTGCCGCGGAATATTCCGCGGACGGCGTGCCCTATCGCGGCGAAGCTCAGGCGTGGGGTCTCGCGCGCAGGTGGCAAGTCGTCGGGATAAGAGCTTGAAGAATCGTGACTGGAGTTATCGGGAGCGTCGCTGTCTTCTCCTCCCCGTGGCAAGGGAGGTGCTCGAGATCCTGACTGATCCGCCATATCTGGGAACTGTATCTGCGTGCTCGATGATGGTTGTGAGCCGAGGAGATGTTCGTTGTCGATGAAGATGTTGAAGATGGAAGTCGTGCTGAGAGAACAAAGGCGAGCTGATGCCACTTTCTTACGAGCGCATCAGCAGCAGGACCGCCCTTTCCTCAGCGCTCGCACAAGGGGGGAGAGATGTTGATTGTTGAGGTCATCCACACGACAGGTCCCGAAGGTTCCAGAATCCAGACTCTATCTCCGCATTCTTGGTGGAGGGTCCAAGCTTAACATCCCAAGCGAGGAACTTACGGCCGTACGATACTTATACCCAGCCCGGGATCTGCCACGCTGAAAATTTTCCAGCAACACCCTTGATAGCTCAGTTGGCAGAGCGGCAGACTGTAATTGGATAAGAAATCATCTGTAGGTCACCAGTTCGATTCCGGTTCGAGGGATTCTTTTGCTCTTTTTTTGAAACTTTTGTGGAAGGCGGCAGGCAATCCTGTGCTGGCCCGGAGAGGTTTCGATAGCTGCTGCCATAGCGTACTCTTCTCGTCAGTCTCGGGCTCTCGTTAGGGCATGGCTCGTGGGCCGTTGTCGATGAAATTGGAGAAGTACAATTGCTGAAGGGAGACGATACCGATCGAACTGCACAGGCGAATCAGAACAGGATGTACACCAGGTACGCGCCCAGAAGGACCAGAGGGAGCATTGTTTCCAGCTTCAGGCTCTTGATGTCCCCCAACGCGTGAACAGGGTTGCCACCCGTCGGCCGCGGTGCTGAACTCGAGCTCCCGCCCAAAGTCGAGCCTGATCCACCGAATGCAGCCGAGCCAGCGGCGGCGTGCTTCTCGACAAGCGCGGTGAGACGGGCTCGATCGGCTCCTCGGAGTGTGTCGACGACGGCGCGGTTTTTGATGAAGAGGAATGTAGGCATCGCGCTTACCGAGTACCTCTGGCTGACCTCCTTAACTTTGTCAACATCGACTTTGAGGAATACGCCTCCGGAAGCGTGCTTGGTGGATAGGGACGCGAAGGTGGGAGCGACTGCGAACGAGGATACAATGTCAGCTGACGTTTTAATGGGGTTTCTGCTTTGCCCGAACTTACTTGCGTGGCATGGTCCGCACCAGGCTGGAGGGGGAGCAAAGTAGATTCGTGAGCAGATAGACCTGGGTGTTACTTTTGCTCATTCATTGCCTGCTCACTAGCATGGAAGTCGACCACCACGACCTTGCTACCGGCTTTGCTCAGCTCCTGGTCGAATTCTGAGGAAGGGAAGGTTGGGAATGTTTAGATTGCTCTTGGAAGGCATGAAGCTCGGCAAGTGGAGAGGTTGCTACTTACCAGCCGCGGACGTTACTTCTTTTGGCATCTCTGTAGTAGAATTTGTCGATGTTTAGAGAACTATTGACTTGGACGACGATAACTGAAGGAGATGGTGATGCGTGGCCGAGGAAGGAAGCATGGCAGTCGTGGCGGGGGGGAAGCGGTGAGAGGGTGACAGCGGATAAACTCGCCGCCGACCGCCGGGGCTGAAGCGCTTACTCGGTTCCTGGCTCGGTTCCCTCGGCTCCCAGGCCAACCTCCGACCCTCGGCTGGTCCCAGTCTTCCACAGTCCCACCTCGACAGTCGACGCCGCCGCCGCTGTCGTCGAAACAGATCTACCTCACAGAAGTTTCGCTTGCGGCTCCCTCACCGCTCCCTTCCGCGCGCTCACTGCTTCCAAGTAGATACTTGCGAACTCTAGCTCTCGCGTTCTGAAGAGAAACGGAGCCTAGCAGTTAGCACTAGCTACGCTGCCTCACTACTCACTATCTGAACTATTGCCGCCTTCATACAGATACGAGCTCCAGAAGGGATGAGCGAAAAGGTATAAAAGAAGAAGTCCACCTAACGCTAACCTGTTCCACCTCCCTTTACACATCCTCAGACAACGCATTCCCTCCCCTTCTTGCCTTCGCTCACAGCACCCTGCCTCCCATCTCCACCAGAATTTCCCAACAGCCTAGCTTCTCCTTCAGCCATCAAAATGACGCCCCCAATCACAACAGCCATCATCGTCGAGATCGTCTTCATTCCGATCTATGCGATCCTTGCACTAATCACAGTCTACAACTTCCTCCGACTACGAACGGTCAAGATCTCCTTCGGAAGTCTACTAGCCTTCGCTCTTGGTAAGTGCCCTCTCGACATACTGCGTCGAAGAACCATCCTCTTGCTAATCCAAGTTCGTCTTTACCAGTTCGATTGGCGGGAAACATCCTGGCAGTTGCCGCCTGGCTCGACAACTACAAAAATACCAATCTCAACAGTTGGGGGACTATACTCTCCATCATCGGATACAGCTTCGTCTTCTCTGCCGCCCTCGCCATGTACAATGGTGCCGCCGAATCAGCTCAAAACGACCTCACAGCCAAGATATCAAAAGCCATCCACCTCGTCAACACGATCGGCACAGTGCTCCTCATCATCGGTATCTCCAAGAGCTCGGACATCTTCAAGCTGCCCCCTCCCAAGGATGCCAAGCTATCAGGACTATGCGATGTCGGCGCCGTGCTCTACATTGCCATCACCGTTGTCCTTGCTGGCCTGGCCGTCATATCCAAGATGGCACGAAGCCAGTCGAACACCCAAGCTTGGGCTCCCCTCATGCTCAACTCGGCTTTGATCGCCTTGCCTTTCCTCGCCATTCGTCTCGGGTGGACATGCTACATCATGTTCGGCTCGCACGTCGTCAACGCCAACGTATGGGCCCGCCTAATCTGCGCCGGGATCATCGAAGTCATCCTCCTGGTCATCTTCAACGTGACAGGGTTCAAATTGGCAAGGCACTTCCCCGCCATGCTTGCCTCCTCGCCTGCTCCGGTTTCAGCGGAGGATCCCTTCCGCCAGCATAACGAACAGGTGGAAGCTCGGCAACAGGACGCTACCCCTTACCACGCCGCCTCGCAGAACAACTCGTCTTACTATTACGAGAAGCCCGCCCCTGCTTCGTACCAGTAAGCCTCTCAAGGCTCAACCCAGTGATCGCATAACTATAGAACGGACACTCGCCTTTGGCCTGTACATACTGTAATCGTATTTCCCCTTACGAATCTGGAATAATGTCTTCACTTGCATTCTTGAACCTTTCACGACCATGAATGGTCCATCCTTTCATCTTCACGAAATTCTTCTGGTAGAGGTGACAAGGTCTCTGTCGATGCAGCAAATCCTCCTGTTCCCGGCTGAGTAATTTGAGCTATCAAGAAGACGCTCACATACCAGCTGGTAGAGCCTCAACGACATGTGTGGTGTCCCACCGGCATGCTCTTTCACTGGAGAGGGAGCAAAGCTTCTTGACAACGACCACCACCATCTTCCTCGCCTCCCAGCATTCCGTTTCGCACACAAGTCAGGCCATTTGCTTACGAGCGTGAGCAATCGCCAGCAGGTATGGAGTTGATGCGGAGCGAGATCGCGTCGTGAAAGATCCTGCTACGGCCTTGTCCGTGCCCACTGACACATTCCGGAGTGCACAAGGGTCATGCCTCGCGTGCACTTGCTAAGTGGCAGACTCGAAGGCCGCTAGGAACGCAGAGTGGAGAGCCCCCAGGCATGCACTGAGCACCTGCACCATCTTCTTTTTGACTTGGCTGACAACTTCTTTCACTCCCTTCTGCTTCTCGCTGACCTTCTCTTCCATCTCTATTCTCACTCCCTATCCTCCCTTCCTCACAGCAACACCAAGCCTCGCAAGACTCAAGAAGGCTTCATTCACGTCAGGGCACCCATCAGTAGCACCGAAGATGGCCGACGGAACCACCAGTACCAACACAGCGTCGACCCTTCCAGGCGACTTCAATCAAGAACTTCGAACCGCCAGCATCGCCCTCTGCATTATTAACATCCAACTCCAGCGACTCAAGGAGCTCAGTACCACCCCACTCCTAGCCTACCTGGAGTCCAACGTCGCCAATGATGGGGAGGTCGGGGATCAAGCCCGGGTGGTCTATTCGCGTGTGGCGAGGTTTAATGAGCAGTTGAGGATGGTGAGACTCAGCGTTATGCAGAGCAATTTTGGGCATGCGGAACTTGTCAGTGCTTGGGAAGAGCTCTTGGGAAAGATTGTGGTGCATTGGGATGAGAGAGAGACTCAGCAGGTCGCTACAGCTCCGTGAGTTTATATCATCAAATGCCATCTTAGGTGGACCTGGCGCTGGACTAGATTGACTGACTGAAGGGTTCTCAATTCCTGTCTTTAGGCCTCCCCACCTCAAGCACTTCTCAGAAGCGTACCGCGACGTATCTGGCCATCATACCCTCAACGGCGACTACTCGGCCTCCTTCGACAGCGAATGGACCCGAGTGGACGACTATATTGACCCTTCCGCGGGTCTAGGCCGTCGAGGATCCGCCCAATTCATCCACCAAGCCGTGAACGCCGAACTAGCCTTCAAAGAAATCACCTCCGACATCGAATTCCAGTTCGTCCACTGTTCCGAATCGCATACGAAGTCGATCCATGAGACCGTCCAAGCTTCGAAGGGCCCCTATAGGACCTTGCCTCTGGGAGGATGTACGACGATCCCTTCTAGCATCTGGGCTCACGTCTTTTCGAACCCGATGCTCATCAAGGTCCTCTCTGACTCAGGGAACCCACTCGTCGTCTTCCAATCCGTCCAAGACTGGATCGAGAATGGGGAGAATGCAATCTTGCCGAAGATGCTCGCCGGAGTGGCCGATCAGGAGATTCAGAGGATGTGTGCGGGGAAATGGGCGGCTGCGAATGCTGCGTTGATGATGGGGAAGGGGCCGAGGGTTAGGGGACGGAATGGGATTCCTTATGATGTTGATGTGAGCGAGGGGGAATGGATGGCTGAGGCTGTGCGGCAGACTCGAGAGGAGGAAGGCGATAATGGGAGCCAGGATGACGATGAGGAGGAGGAAGAAGGGAAAGTCCTTACTGAGGCCGAGGTCGAGGCGACGCCAGCTACCGCTTCAGCTACGGCCACTGCCACGGTGACCAAGGACACCATGGACGATTCTGTCTTCCCACCTGAACGACGACCCAGCAAGCCCAAAGTAGGCCGATCACCCCTTGCGCTCTACGTCCTCAACGCCGCCGAAGACTCTCAGGAGGAGAACAACAGCGAGGTCGTTGGGCCGGCCAAGTTGCGCCATGCTCACTCAGGATCAGGTTCAGGATCAGGGTCGGGATCGGGGTCTGAGAATCGTACGCCTTCAAGGATTCCGCGGCCGGTTGTGCGTCAAGGTAGACGTGGTATGCGATGAAGTGGCTGCCGTCTTCATGCTGCTTTTCGTTCTCCTTGGACATTCATAGACTCTTCCCACCCTATGCTGATTCCACCCTCGTTTCGATTTCTGTTCGACCTTCCTTTCTTGTTCTGAGCTTCTCTCTTTGCTTCCCCCACGCCTTCACCCGGACGAATACTTCACAATTGATTCACTGCTCATACATGCACACGCTTCTACTCCCCTCCCTTGCACCCAGGCTCTTCCGCGGTTCCCTGCGAAAGCGTCACCCCCTGCTGTGGTCCATCATCCATGGAGACGATGTGGGTGAGGATGGAAAGGACTGGAAGCTTCTGGCTGTTGTGCCCGATGCGTGTGACGAGAGAACCTTCAAAAAATTTGAAGGACCCAGCGACTCGCTCTTGCCGCTTCCCAATTCCTACCACCACAGCACCAAGGTCCCGCTCATTGCACACTTATAGACATCTGCTCTCTGCCCCCCTTCAACCCTACACTTTCTACTTTCTATCATTATTTGAACTCTCACACCATGAGCGCCGACGGCAACCTGAACGCCCTCCTCCGGTGGTCCATCGAGAACGACCCCGAAGCAACCCAACGCGCCGCAGCGGCCTTATCCTCCAACCCTCCCAGCACCGCCCCTTCGAGTGGAGGAACCGGCATCGCATTGCACGCCTCCGACCCTTACGCAGTCGAAGCGCAACACCGCACCATCCCGCAAAGCAAGGAAGAAGTGGAAGCTATTTTGGCTGCGCTTTCGGGTCGACAGGCTGGGATGAAGCAGAAGAGCGAGGGGCAGATGATGGTTGAGCAGATGGCTGTTGCGAGGGGGGAGGTCACTGTTGATGGCGGCAAAGTGGTAGACTTTGATGATCGTGTCGTCGCGTTGGATAACTTTGAAATGGTGAGTCGGGGGTTCTCGTCTTTCTCTGTTTTCTGCTCTGTGGCGAACTTTGCTGAACGACCTTTGCATGGATTTCGTAGCTCATCGAATCTCTCGACAATGCCAACTTGCTGCTCCCGCTCAAACTATGGGACCCCCTCTTCAGCCTGCTTCACTCTCCATCGGTTTCCACGTCCAAAGAAGGCAAGGAGCAAGAAGAATTGACAGCAGAACAATCGGAGGAGATCCAAGCCGCTGCAGCATGGATCATCGGCACCGCAGTGCAGAACAATCCCAAATGCCAAACGGAGCTTCTTACCTGGGGCACAGGTATCGACAATCGCGGTAAAGTGGGCGGCGAACGGCCGGTGACGACTCTACTACGGCTTCTGCTGACGTCCGGTTCTGCGCAGGTGCGGAGTAAGAGCGCGTATGCGATTAGTGCGCTCCTGAAGCATTACCCCGCGGCCGTTCGTCACTTCTCATCTTCAGACTCGGGTCCTTCCGAATCGAGCGCGAAGGTAGATCTAGACCAGACTTCGTGCTTGGCAGGATGGGGTTCTTTCTCATCGTCATCACCAACGAGCGAGACAGACGCGTCTGAAGCGCTCTCAGCGTCGACTCAGACGATCGACGGCGCCCGA
Organism: Tilletia walkeri; assembly: GCA_009428295.1. Taxonomy (NCBI): domain Eukaryota; kingdom Fungi; phylum Basidiomycota; class Exobasidiomycetes; order Tilletiales; family Tilletiaceae; genus Tilletia; species Tilletia walkeri. The sequence goes on from RDSH01000234.1 coordinate 14,819, forward strand.
GCCTGGTTCGCCCAGCATGGACATGGAACCCTCTCGCAGTCGACCCACAAGCTGAACGGCTGGAGCGTACTCGCACACGCCCTGTTGGACCCTAGCATGCTCGTGCGTCGGAAGATTGCGTTCTTGATCAACTCGCTGTTGTTGCAGTGGTCAGAGGCGGAGGCGGAAGAGGCGAGTCGACAGAGGTTGGCTGCATCTGATTCGAGACCTGCGCCATCGGGAGCACCAGCTGAGCTTCCACCGGAGACGATGAGGGAGGGGTCCTTGTCTTACGATGGCCTGTTGGGCGCTATGGTGGAGCAAGGTGTGATTCGGACGTTGCTGCTATCTTTGCTTCCCGAGGATAATGCGCATCCGGATGAAGGTGCGGCGGTGGAGATGAGCGTGTTTGCTGGGCCTAATGGGGATGAGGAGCCGCGGAAGGATGAGGATTATGCGGAGAAGACTGTTCGGGCTGTGCTGTGCTTTGCAAGGTGCGCGAGTACGATGTCAGCATCATCGACGACGGCTGGGCGGGCTATCGACCAGGACGAGCGGAAACGGGTCGAAGGGGCACTTTCATCCTCGGCGGCGAGCGGTGGACGGCTGTCGAAGCTCTATGGACGTTTAGTGAAGGAGCTCGAGAGTCCTGCGCTAGGGTCGGATGAGGAGGATGACGGGGCCCAAGGGTCAGAGGAGGAGCAAGAGCTGAAGAGGTGGCAGGAACTCGGGCTGGATCGGGCCGAGTTGGAGTGGTTCGCTGGTTGGGTTTCTGAGTTGTCGACGCGTCGGTGAGAGTACAGGTGGAATCGAACTTTGGACGGGGTCCCCCCCTTTGCGCCGGGCGAACCACTTTCCTCAATCGAACTCAATACATCTCGAATATTGGAACGAAGCAGATCGCTGTTCCATTTCTATCAAGACCAGACGCTGAGATCTGAGTATACTGAGTGGGTATCATAACGATTCGAGTGCGGCGTGTTCCGAACGCGTGCCAGGGAACAACTGCGACCTATGTGAGGAAGGACGAGGTCAACGACGCGACGACGAGGTCCGTTGGGCGAGCAAAGAGCAAACCCCGCTCTAATCTGATGATTGTCCGACGGTGATTTAACCAGGCAAAGTTACTCCACAACACCTTCTGAACTTGGCGTCTATCCGAGGCTCCGAGGCCAGAGCGCAGACCCTTCTTCTGCTTCGTCGGGGCAATACATATGGAGTGAGTAGTGCTAAAGGCAAGGCAGAGCAGCAGGCAGAGCGGGAGTATAAAAATCATAGCGAGGCGAGGTAAACGTGCCTGGATTGTCGAATGAATGTGATCTGCGGGGTTTCCACTTCTTCTTGTTGGTTGGAGCGGAATAAAGACGTGGAGGCATTCCCTTTGGATCCCGAACTCACCTTCCTATATAAGAGCGGGAACCATCTTCTCTGCCACCACCCTTCCCCCCTGCTAGCTGCTCCCCCTTCGATCGTAAGAACAATGTCAGTCACATCAGCACTTCTCGACGCTTCAGGCGCTTCAGGACTAGCATCAGGAACATCAACACCTGGCACCGCAACCCCATCAGCACCCTCAGCATCATCATCCTCAAATGCAGCATACACTCTCGCAAACAACACATCATCACAATCAGCAGGAACACAAGCAGTACCCACAGATGTCCTCACTCGTCTCCTCCAGGGCGTCACAGACATGCAGTCACAGATGACCCGTCTACACTCACGCATAGACTCACTCGAAGCTTCCAACTACGCACTGCTCCAACAGCAACAGCAACAGCAACAGCTACAACGCCCAGGTTCACCCGCCCTCCGTCCCAATGCAATTCAACGAATGAACTCACAGGGTGGTCTCAGCGGTAGCTACTCCCCCCTCGCATCACCCGCCACAACACCCTCGGCAGGATCAGCAGGATTCGCGCCTCATCTCTCCCTAGCCTCCTCCGTCCTCGCACAGCCAGCTCCCGTCTTGGCCTCCAGTCCGTCCACAGACATGTGGTGTGTCGTCCCCGCAGGAGGAGCAGGAACGCGTCTCTGGCCCCTCTCGCGCGAGTCCTACCCCAAATTCCTCCTCGACCTCACCGGAACTGGGCGAACGCTGCTCCAGTCTACATGGGATCGTCTCCTCCCTCTCTGCGGCACGTCGCGTATGATGATCGTCACAGGCTCAGCCCACGTCGGAGGTGTGGGTGCTCAGCTTCCCGAGCTCTCCGAAGCCAACTTGCTCGCGGAACCCTCGCCTAAGGAGAGCATGGCTGCCATCGGTCTCGCAGCTGCGGTTCTCAAGCGTCGCGACCCAGAGGCCGTGTTGGGCTCCTTCGCGGCCGACCACATCATTTCAGGTCGCGACGCGTTCGAGACGGCAGTCACAGAAGCCGTCGAAACTGCCAAAGCAGGATACCTCGTCACAATCGGTATCGCGCCTTCGCACCCTTCCACAGGCTTCGGCTACATCAAACTCGGCGAAAAGCTCAACCTCAGCGCAGCTCCTAACGCACGACGCGTAACCGAGTTCAAGGAAAAGCCAGACGCACGTACCGCCTCCGCCTACCTCGCCACGGGTCAATACCGCTGGAACGGAGGCATGTTCGTCGTCCAAGCCAAGACTCTCCTCAGCTTGCTCCAACAGTCCATGCCCGCCCTACACGACGGTCTGGAGCAAATCGCAGCTGCGTGGGATACACCCCAACGCGCGTCCATCTTGTCCGAAATCTGGCCCAAGTTGGACAAGATTGCAATCGATCACGCAGTAGCAGAGCCAGCCGCAAAAGCAGGACGCGTCGCCGTCGTACCCGCCACGTTCGGTTGGGATGACGTCGGAGATTTCGCCTCGCTCGCCGACTTGCTCCCCTCCGAGAAGGGAGAGGCCTGTGTCCTCGGAGACGCAAGGCTCGTCGTCGCAGAGTCACAGGCCGGTGGGCTCATCATCCCTGCCGCAGGTCGGCCCATCGCGTGTCTGGGAGTGGACGATGTCGTCGTCGTGGACACCCCGGACGCGCTCTTGGTCACCACTCGTGCGCGCTCACAGGAGGTCAAAAAGATTGTTGCAAGGTGCAAGAAGCAGTTCCCTTCTCTTTGCTGAGCTGGGTCTGAGCGGATAACCATCGATGGATGTGCATACTCTTTGATTCGACGCGTCTTCCATCCCTCGAACGGCTCCCAGCTCGCCAAGGACGTCGTCTAGGCGGATCAGTGGAGGCACCTGCGGGGGTCTTTTTTGTGGCATGCTGCTATGCGGGATATTTTACGTTACTACGAGGGGCCCAACACAGCGTTTCCAGGACGACATCATGCCCTCGTCTCACCCCTTTGGCCGGAGTCAGCGACGCGTCGGGTTCCAGTCTTCCTTCAACGTCTCCCTGTCGAATCATCGAACAATTTCAGTGTCTCCCTCCCTCTCTCTCTCTCTCTCTCTCTCTCTCTCTCTCTCCTCTCCCTTTCCTTGCTATTATTTTCCTTTCTTACTTCACTATCCTACGATCTACGAAAAGCTCCATCCATTCGCAGGCGGTTACCCCCCACAAAAGATACTTCACACCCACACATCACACTTTTCATACTTCAAATGCACCTTGAATGCTTTCTGTTTTGGACCTGACAATATATTTGGTCCAGCCTGAGCGCGCAAAGTAGGAGTCGATCATAAGTGATTTGACCTTATACAGAAGACCGCGGTCATGCGCAAGTTGTAGACGAAGGCAAATCTCCCTTTACTTGACAAAGTTCATTGAGTAGCCTCCACCGGGCTGCTGCTCGAACTTGAAGTTGTCCGTCGAGAGACCAAAGTAGCCTTTAAAGAGAGAACAAGTGTGGCCGCGTTCAGTTCATCGAAATAGTAAAAAGCAGCAGCGAGGAACACAGATAGAACTTACCCAGAACAGTATTTCCCATCCCCTTCAACTGACCCATCATCGCTTCCTTCTCCTTCTGGCCCGCCTCCTCAACCAGCGGATGAAGACGCTGAAGATGAGTCTCGACCGTAGAAAGTAGCGTACGAGGCGTCTCCGGTATGCCCTGGATCGTCTTGTAGTCTGTTTTTGGGAAGAGAGAGAGAGAGAGGTTATCAGGGGGAGTGAGGTAAGATGAAAGAGGAGATCTAAGGAGAGTTTACTACACACCTTGCTCAGCATTGGAGAGCGCTACCCATCCGCCCTTCTTCTCGTACGCGGTGGCTCGTCGATACAGAGCCTTGACGTAGTTCGGATCGTCAACCAGTGCTGTCCCAAAGTCAAGGTGGAAAACACTCCTCAGGTAAGCCGATTGGGATGCTGGGTAAGTGCAGGAGACGGTGACATACCGAAAGAACAAGCCTTGATCGCCAGATCCCACTGTTCCTGTAAAGTGATATCAAAAACGACTTGAGCGAAGTGTTCTGATGCCATGGGTAAAGAAGGCTATCAGAAGGAAAACTCACAAAGGCCAATTGACACGCCGCAACATTAGCATAAAGTGTCGCCCTCAACTTCGCACATTCACCCTCGACAGCCTCAACAGCCGCAAGAACACCGGAAGAGGCAATGACCTCCTCCTCCTCCTTCCCTTCCTCCGCTTCACCACCATCACCATTCTCTGAACCTTCCCGACGAGGTTGGGGCGGAAGGACACCGAGAGCATCTTCGTAGCTCGCCAGTGCTTCTTCCGGCCGCTTCGCCAGGAAGTGCTTGTTCCCTTCATCCTTCAGCTCCGTTGCCTCTTCGAGAATGAGCTGCAGGAGGGTGGGCGTAGACCATAAGATTCAAAAGGCCATAGACGAGAGGAAGAAGAAAGAAATGTCAGATGAATGATCGAAAGTTTGCATTACCTTAGTAAAGCTGAGAGGTACACGACGAGGGAAAAGGAAGGGAGGAAGGAAAAGCAGCTCAACGCACCCTGAGACGCTTAGCGTGAGGTAAGTCACCTCCCACAGATCCACCCTCGCCCGCCTTCCTCGCCGCCGTTACTTGTCCCCCATTGGCCCGTTCATCGTCCCCATCGTCATCATCATTAGCCTTCTCGGTTCGTTCCCGCTTCGCTTTCGCAGCAGCAAGCTTTTGCAGTGCGTTCAGCTCGTTGATCTTCTGGAAGTGCTCTGGTGGAAGTTCGGGTCGGAAATAAGGTTGGGCGAGCCAATGTGGGATACGAGTCTGGCGGAGGTGGACCTCCGATTGGTCGTCGTTATCTTCTGCCGTGATGAGGACGGCCGCATTTCCTTCGTCAACTGCGAGGCCGTCCACGCTGGCAGAGTAGTAAGGTGATGCTGATGCCAAAGGGATCAACTTCCTTCCACATGGAACAGCGTCGCCGCCTTCACTCTCCATCTTGGTTCGGAAAGCTTCCAGTCCGCCTCGAGAATCTTCATCCAGCCTCTCCTCAAGCAACCGCACAAAGTCTCGAAAGTTGACCAAAGCCTTCTCCCTCCGTTCCAATTCCGCCTGCTCGTCCTCAGGTTGGCAGGAGCTCCGTGGTTCATCCGAGCGCGGAAGATGCGACCGTCCAAGAAGTTCGCGCAGGTCTTTATGCACCTCCAAAGCTGGCCTGCAAATTTTGAACAAATGCGCCTTGATCGCGCTACTCCCCGTATGAGTTCGCAAACCGCGCACGATGTTCAGATATTCCTTCGCCAGCGAGATGATTCCGGGGAAAGGGAACTCCGGCGCCAGCGGGAATGCCGACGAAGGTTTCTGCAAGAGGGGAGAGGACGACGGCAAGAAGATGGCCGGGTTGTACAAGTTCCCCTCAGCGCTCATAATCCCATCCGCGCCCGTCCTGCGCATGGCCAGCTCGAAATCGGCAGGATACTGAACATTCCCATTAGCAAAGACCGGGATCTTCACCGACCTTTTCACAGCTCGGATCGCCTCCCAATCCGCCAACCCGGTAAAATGACCCTTCATCTCCCTCGTCCGTCCATGGACAGTCAAGATCTGCGCTCCCGCCCGTTCCAACATGCGCGCATATGAAATCGTCCGAGCGAGGGAAGGGAAGATTCGCATCTTGGCTGTGACGGGTGCGCGGGAGTGTAGGTGGAGTTTGTTGACCAGCCGGAAGATGAGGGGCCAGTCTTCTTGAAGGAAGGCGCCGTAGCGGCCTCGTTTTGCGATTCCTTGTGGACAGCCCAGGTTGAGGTCGATGGCTGAGCATTGTGTCTCTACGTATTGTGCAGCGCGCAGGAGGATGTCGGGATCGTTCGCGCAGAACTGTGCCAATCAGAAACGTAAAATAGTGGTTAGACGGGAGAGGCCTCGGTGAAACTACAAGAGATCAAATATCTCACCTGTACCACAAGTGGGAGATCCGTATCGCGTTTTCCCTGATGCTCCCTCCCCAAAAGCTGAATAAGCTCAGCACCTTCCTCCCCACTCCCCAAATCAAAATTATCATCCAAAAACCGTCTCCCTTTCCCCTTCCCTTTCCCCTTCTCACTCGCCGTAATAGCAGTGACGAACATCCCCGCATTGATCATGGGCGTATAGACCAGATCGGCACCATATCGTCGGGAGAGGATGCGCCACGCAAGCTCGGATTGGTCGACCATGGGCGCCACGATGCGTTGTGGGGATCCGAGGGAGGCGTATAGCTCCCATGAGGAGAGCTTGGGATGTTCGGGCGTGCCGGTCTCGGGGAAGGAGTCTAGCGGTAAGATTGTGGAGTCGTCTGGGTCGACCAGAGCTGATCCTGGTTCTCGCGTGGGTAGAGCGCCATGTTGAGCAGATGAGGATACCGAGGCAGAGGCTGAGGCAGAGGCGGAGGGTCCGAGTGTGCTTGTGCATGAAGTGGTTGCCTCAGCTTTCAAAGCGGCCACTTTCGCCTGTGAGCTTGCGTCCGATGTCATCTTGGAAGCAATTCGGAACTGAGGATGTCGGAAGCTGAGGAAGAAATGCGGGTCGAGCTCGCTTGATGATGACTGGAGTGTGGATGATGAGTTCAGCCTGCTGTGTGGTAAGAGTGTGCGAAGGCGATGAACAGGGAGAGCTCGAGCAGCGTGACCGACAGCAGCAGCCCTGGCTGCAGACGCCGCTGAGAGACACGAGGGGAGGAGAAGGGATGGAATGGTGCCAGATACTTGTGTGATGGACGCTCGCTTCCACCAAGGCGGCCCACCCAAAAAAAGTTGGAAGCCCAGGTTGTGCGCGCGAGGTTGACTCTCTCGGCCGTAACAAGTCGCCTCACTCACTGACCTCGCTATGCAGTCGCCGCTCTCACCGCCATAGCCAATCAATCGACAGACTACTTCCTTGCACTGGGTTGCATGCGGACACTCTTGATTCCAACAGGGAGGACAAGGAGACACTCATAAGCGTACAAAGAAAAAAGAAAAAGAAAAAAAGACCAGAGAAAGCGGAAACAAGACCGAGGGGTGTAAAAAGAGAGGAGTGGGTGAGGTTACTGCGTTGCCCAAATACGGAAGATGTTGATTCCGTCAACCAGAAAGGGAGAGAGGAATAGATCTGCTCGAAAGTTGTCCGATTCGAAGGTAGGAATAAAAGGTGTTGGAGGGGTGACCTGGATTGTGTTGCGCGTGCGTTTACCTGAGTTTGTTCTTGCTCATTCCGTTTGTGATATATTTTGTTCTTCGTGACCCTGTGTTGATGGGCCGTGCCGTGGAGGTTCCTCACATGCCCGGGATGCGAAGCGGGATGTCCATCCTGACAATACCAGCCGGCGCCGACGATGGTTCCTCCGAAGCTCGTACCCCCCCACTACTAACAACCCCACCGCCAACCGCAGCAGCAACCGCAGCACCAGCGTCCTTCCCCGCAGCCTCAGCCTTATCCGCCGCCGCTTTAGCAGCAGCCATAGCCACATCCGCCGCCGCCGCCGCCGCAGGTTTCTCCTTCTCCTTCTCATCCGGCGGTAAAGGCTGAGCCTGATTCTTCACCCCTTTCGGAGGTAAGACCCAACCCTCATCCAGCCCAGTCTTCTCAAGACTTCCCCGACCCGCTCCGACGCCGTGGCCTCGTTCGTCAGCGTCGGCTCGGAGGGTGGTGTTCTTGCATGGCATTTCTTGCTCGAGCGTTGCGATGCGGTCCAGACGCCAGCCGGAGGTCCATTCTTGTGAGGCGGGTGCTGGGTGGCCTACTCGCCAGCCATTGATGGAGAGTGTGCAGTCGGTCTTGGACATGAGCCATCTGGGAGGAGGAAGTAACTCAAAAAGGTCAGTTTGTTCCCCCGCGTAAAGATGACAGAGGCAGGGAAAGGTGATACTCACCCGAAGCACTTGGCGTTCTCGTCGCAGAACTTTTCACAGTGCGCCACGTCGAAGGGAACCCCCTTCTGCTTGGCACAGTTCCAGTCACACGAGACCTTATCCACATCCCCGCTCTTCCAACCGGGCATGACCACACTCCGATTCAGTCCGAGCTCCTTGGCAGGGTCAAGCACCCCTTTCCCCAACGCCTCCGTATACTTAGCATACGGCTCCCGGATGAAAGCAGGCGAGAACCCTTCCCAGAGATCACAGTATCGGACTCCATCCCACTCTGGCAGCGTCGGCAACAACTTCTCCTCAAAGTCGCGCAGGTCCATCAGGTTCGCAGCGGAGTTATGATGGAGGGAGATGAGGTACGAGTGCCAGAGTCTCTTGCGGAAGATGAGGACGTCGTACCCATCATGTTGGAACAGATCCGCTCCGCCATCCAGATGCTTGCCTCGACCGGGCATGTTACCGATGATGACTCCAAAAGCACAATCGCCACATGGCCATCCACTGAAATCCGGCTTGGCTTCGAGGGCGAAACCTTGAGGGTCGTTGACGAAGATGTCATCCATGAGTTTTTGGGAGAGGATGTAGCCTGCGCCACCGTGGGCGAAGTAGTACTTGATGGACCCATACCCGATCTCGTCGTAGCCGAGGTAGAGACTCTTGGAGGGGTCGTAAGTGGCAAGCCATCGCATGAGGGTGCCCCAGAAGAGGTAAGTGTCTCCATCGATAGTGACGAACCACTTCGCATTCCGATGTTCCCGCCAAGCATGCGCACTCATGGGAGCAAACTTCCACTTGTCGAGCATCCAGCCGTCATGAGCGGGTGAGATGGGCGCATGATTCCGGAAGAGATTGTTGAGTCGGATGTACTCCTTGTACTCGCCTTTCGTCTTGACGTAGTCGCTTGCGTTGGCAAGGGCGTCGATGACTTGGTGTTCCCCGATTTCCAAAGCTACGTCCGAATAGACGAAGCGGTTTGGGATGTCCGGTCGAGGCCAGACGAGGTGCATGGGTACGCGGTCGTAGACGACAGAGTGACCGGTTTTGATCATTAGGATGGCATCCTTGGAGAGAGGGTGGACCTTTCCTGCGCCGACCCATGGATATTGTTGCTTTGGATCCTTGGAGCCATCTAGCTTTGGGCTGATCTTGTCCAGAGTTGATTGGGCGGTTTGTTTGATTGTGTCCTGTTGAATTGTGATGATAGGTGAGTCTTTCATCTTCTTTGAGGAAAGGGGAGATGGGAAAATACTCACATAGCTTGGTGGCCACAGGAAGCTGAACATCAGTAAGCCTGATAGACAGACGGCGACGACCTGCGAGTTGAAGCAAAGGAATGTTGAGTGACAAAGACACAGAATGGTTAGAGACTGGTTGTACTCACGATCATTATTCTCCTTCGGTCCCATACGGATGATGATGAGGAGTGGTGTCGACCATCGTGGCCGAGTGGAGTGTATGCTGCCTTGCTGGGCATGGTCGATTGTGAGAGTGTTGGATGGATGGAAGTCTTCCTCACGTTTCCTTTCGCGATGACACTTGAAGATGAATGCGAAGGTTGCCTATAAGAGCATTCGACCCTCAAATGTTCGCTCCCTGTGTGTTGAGCCTGGATCTAGATCTGTTGATGCTTTTGATGTTGGCTTGTTTTGTTTGGAAGCGTTGGCGAAGTAGCTGAGGATGAAATCTTCGTTGGAAGGTAGAAATTCGATGTCCGATCTTGACCCTGACAGCGACAACGAAGGAGTATAAGATGGCCGTTGGGAAGAGGCGGAGAGAGAGTAGAGAAATGAAGGAGAGCACACGCAAAGGTTTTAGTTCTTAACACTCCTTTCTGCCTTCGTGGTGCTTTTGGTGGTCAGTGCAAAATGAGGCAGTGGGGAATGCTTTGGCCCAATCCAGATTGTGATCTTGCCGCAGAAGCACATCTCAACCGAAACAACCGATAGCACAACATCGACCCCAATGCGGCTCACACACACACATCGCACCTTCAGCATCGACTTCACAACCGCATCCCATCCATCCCAATCTGGACATCTACCACCAAGCAACCACAACAGCGATGAACGTGATCGCACCGCCGGCGTCTCCCGGACGTCCCGAAGAAAGTCAATTTGCTGGTGCCTGATCTCCATCTAGGCGCATGATCATTCCTGCGCTATCGGATAAACTCTGAGCACGGCGCACCTCCACCTTGCCTCCCCCCATTTTCCCACGCCTTGTCGATCCTCGCCTCCCAAGCGCCGCCGTGATGAGATGGAAGCATTTCAACATCGACATTCCCAAGGCAAAGACAGGATGCGAGCAGGCAAGCAGAAAGTATCAGACACGGCCCCGCTCTCATCAAAGTCAGAGGTGGGATCTGCCCTCACAACTACAGAGCACAACGACACCAAAACCCCAACCAGCCGCGATCAGGACGCCCAAGAATCTTCCACCTCAACCGAACCTCCCGCAAATGACGCTGAGGAAGATGCTGAGGGAGTAAAGGGAGAGGAAGGCGCAGACGATGATGCACCGCCCGAGGAAGACAGCAAGTCAACAGAGCCAAGCTCGACAGCGGCAGCAGCAGCAACAGGCACAGACCCAGCAACCCAAGGCTGGCAGGCCATCTGGGATCCCACCAGAAACGCATACTACTTCTGGCACGAAGCCACCCAATCAAGCACCTGGGACAACCCTTATGAAAAAGCAACCACATCCTCATCCTCATCAGCAGCAAACAACGCATCGCAACAACAAATACCGGATCGAGCGTTGGGGGAGATCGATCCCGAACTCGCATTCTTGGACCCATCTCTCGCTGCCTCCTCGACGCGCAAGAATCCATCAAGTTCGTCTGGATATACCGCCGCGGCCCACTTCGATCCTCGCACAGGTCGCTTCCTCGCCTCTACTCCCTCAACTACGACAATCTCACCTGCCCTGGCGGACAAGCACGGCGCCTACTCCAACCCAACGACCTTCTTCTCCGCTCCTCATCGCGCCAAGCGACAGATGAACGTCTTCTTCGATTCGGAGGCGTGGGAGGAGGAACGAGCTGCTCGGGCGTTGGAGCTCGATCGGAAGCGGAGGAGGATCGAACAGGGACTGCCACCGGAGGAGGAAGGGGAGAAAGGAGGAGAGGGGGAGCGTGATTCTGGCCAGGCTTTGTATGAAGGAAAAGAGGGAGGTTCTGCGAGACCGACTAAGAAGGATATCAAAGCTTTCAAGGCGAAGAAGCTGGAGCAGAAGAAGAAGAAGCTTGACTGGCTCCGATCATAGAAAGAAAGGGCTCCTACTGCCCTTTGACATACGCTCCAATGCAACCTGTACTTCTACCGCATCCGTCACCCCTTCTCTTGCAATCAGCATCTTCTCCTATTGGCCCTGCTGTGGCTCGTCTAGACTCAAATTCACTGAAGCTCGGACCAGAAGACTCACTCTCCTCAACGTCCATCATTCATCGCCAACAGCAGAGAATCATGACCGACAAACACTTCGCCCACCTCCTCCCGCCCTCCTGGAAGAACACCCTCCACACCTGGTTCGCCGAAGACTGCCCTTCCCTCGACTACGGAGGCTACGTCGTCGGCGAAGCTCCCCTCACAGCAACCCTCTACGCAAAAACAGCAGGTGTCCTAGCAGGCGTACCCTTCTTCACCGAGGTATTTGAACATCTCGGCTGTTCGGTCCAGTGGAATTTCTCGGATGGGGATGTGTTGGGTGAGGGTGAGGGTGAGGGTGAAGGGGGTGGGAAGATGAAGGTGGCTGTAGCTAAAGTCTCTGGTCCTGCTCGACTCATCCTCCTCGGCGAACGGGTGGCTCTGAACACCTTAGCACGCTGCTCCGGCGTCGCTACTGCGTGAGTCTCTCTCCCCTCAAGCTTCCCCCACCCCTCTCCCGCACAACGAACT
>RDSH01000235.1:0-30814 GCA_009428295.1 Tilletia walkeri
CAGCGAGAAGGGAACTCCCGCACCAGCTGCAGCACATGCCCCTCAATGACAAGGCCTCGCGGGCGTCGTGAACCCTCGCGCGGTCCGAACCGATTGACATGTTGAGGGGGGTTGTCGTCCTGCCGTCGGGTCGTCCTGTCGCCGAGTCGTCCTGTCGAGGCCGGGGCGCGTGTTGAACGCTGGTGCGTGTTGAACGCGTGCGTGTTGAACGCTGGCGCATTGAGCGCTGGTGCGTGTTGAACGCTTCATGATCTGCTCATGATGGCTATATTCTGAGGAGAGAAGAGGGGAAGAAAAATGTTCACTGGGGGGCCTTGTCTTATACCTTCGTCCCCCAGCGATTTTCCTTCCTCGAGCGATCTCTGACAGCTGGACAATCAAAAAAGAGGCATTAGATCAGTGTACAGCGACTCGCTGTCAAAGGAAGGAGACGACTGAAAGACACAGCTGCTGCGCGTGTTCCTGTCGAATCGATACCGTCGGCTCCGCGTTGATGTGAAGTCTGGACTGTGGAAAAGCCTCGTGCCGCGTTGTTGCTCTGCAGGTATGCGATGTGCGTGTCAACTGGAAGAGGACAACAGGGGGTGCTGCCTTGCCGTCGTGCATTATCTCTGTCGCACCATGCAACCAGGCACGACGCACAACGACAGTCGACAGCGGCACAACCCAAAGTCGAGCACAGGGAGAAATCCGGAATGTACGGCAGAAGATCGTGGCAACCGCGAGCACGTTGACTGGCTGGGAAGCGCGATCAGAGGGCAGGAGGAATGGATTGAAGAAAAGTAAGTAGGAAAGAATGATGAGCAGAAAGCACAAGGCTACATATGTCCTATCTTCGAACACTTCTATACTTCATACTTGCAACAGACTGTGACAACACAGCCGGGTCCTCCAGCGGGCGCTTTGGATGACCGTGTCCATCCACTTGCCCGTAGGCGCAGGCAAGATTTTAGTGGTAGTGGTCATGAGAGGATGGCTCTGTCGAGGAAGTGAAGATCTGCGCCGATTCCCTTGACCTGCGCTCCCTCTTCTGTGCACACAATCCAGCCGATGAGCGAACGTGAGCAAGGGGGTGATGCGGTGATGGATGAAAGCAGCATACTGACCGCGTTCTGTCCGCCGTTGCTGTCTATCTGGACAGTGGACACAGTATACATAACAACACGATGTTATGAGCAACCAGCAGGAACCACCAACCAGCATGTGTGCTCCTGGCCGCCTCCAGCTGATCTTCTTCCCACTTCTCAGCCACACCGCGGCGGATCCCGCGCCTTCGCTTTTTAGAACTTGTTTAGCGTCATCATGTCGACGCCGCCGGGAAAAAGCAAGCTCGTTATCCGCCAAGGAAAGCGTGAGGCAAAAGAAAAGTCGTTCGTTTCCACATGAACGCATGCGATCCATGACCGCATCGCCTTCGCCTTTGACCACCAGTTTGGATTTTCATACACAGCCATTCGAGCTCGTTGCCCTGCTCTCTAAATCTCTAAGAACCCCGCCGCGGATGAACCAGCATACATGCGGGCTGCGGCGAATGAGCGCTACGGGGGGCGGACGAAGCGGTGAAGCGTGAAGCTATGGACGTTGGTGGATGGCGGTGCCAGACGCCAGTTTGAGGTGCGAGCACAGCCCCGAGGCCCGAGAGGCGAGAAGGGAACGACCCAGCGCGAGGATTAAGCTTAACTACTGTAGTCTGTCACCCTGCAGAGAAGCAGCGGCGGCTTCAAAGAACGACTGCCACCAAGGTAGCCGACGCCAGGTGAGTGCCAAGGTCACCCAGGCAGGGTTCTTGCCGCATTGGACAAAGCGCTTCGTCCCAAGTTCGAACTCCTGCCACTTTGCTTAAGCTAAGGTCTCACCCACTCAAAATGTAACGTGCGCGTCGTGTTCAAGGCGTTAACGCGTCACCGTGTCGCCTCTGCAGTGGCGGGGAATCATGTGCTCCGCCTTCGCTCTCACCTCGAGTTGGGTTTATGCGCTGATCGCTGATCGACTCTCTTCTAGTGCCTATAGGTCGGTGGGCTGTCATCGTTGACGCGTTCACGCTCCACGCCTTCTTCGCCCTCTGACGACGTTGCTAACCCATGTGAAACAGCACACGCGCGTGTGCTGGCCTCAATCAATCGATATGTCTATAAAGGGTGCCAGGCTGATCCTTCCACCCTCCCTGCCTTTTTACCCCCACCGAATCATCTTCACATCGTCTCGTCTGTACACAGTCCTCGACATCTACACCACATATCAGTTACATCCCACCAACCCATTCGTCAAGTCTGGAATAATGTCCCTCACTCGCCCTACCGTCAGCGCCACGGAGCGTATCAACGCTCTTAGAACTCTCACTCGCCCTACCGTCAGCGCTACGGTTGCCAGGGACGCGCCGCAGCCTACCAACGCCCTTGACAACATTGACGACCACGCACCAGCTGAGGCTGAGGTTAGCGACAGCCCCGCCTTGCCCCTCATCAACAAGGGTGCCTCCCTCCCCACTCCGGCTACTTCCGCGCCCCTGCCCGCCTTCACCAAGGCAGTCGCGTTCACAGCAGCCGCAGCAAGCCTCGCCGCCGCAAACATCTCCGAGAACATCATCTTAGTCGGCGGCAACGGGAACAGGAACAGGAGACGTCGTCCCTTGACGCGTACACAGCGTATCATCGTCATCGTCGTCACCATTGTCGTCGGTCTCGGCCTGCTCCTCCTGCTCACGATCCTCTGCTTGCTCCGCAAGAGACAGCAGAAGAAGAGACACGCCGCGATTCAGCAACATCAATCGCTCAACGCGTCGCAGCAACAGCAATACTCGTCCCCTTACGCCGTTGGGAACATGACTGAGCAAGGGCAAGCTCCCCAGACCTATGCTGCGCCACCCGGCGCGCCACCTCAAGGACAGGGCTATGGATACCCTCAGAACAACCAGACCGGCTACCCAGAAGCAAACGGAGCCACGGCCCAGCCTGGACAAGGATATCCCAAACCTGGATACTAGGTGATCAAGACGCAATTCGCTCCTCTCGTGTGAAGTTGCACCATATACCTAAACGCCAACCAACGTACCAACCATGGACGCCTTCTTGACGTGTACATAATGAACTTTATCTATCCCATCCTCTCTTCTGCTTCACTTTATACCAATTGATGCTTAGTATGAACACTACTTTTCCGTCTGACCGCTCCAAACATCCTAAGGAAGTAGATAGGAAGTTATACGCAACCATGACAGGCATTTATGAAGACGTGGGTAAGCCCCAGCCCTAAAGGACGAGTCATGCGTTTCGTGTAGGTGTGGTGCACAGTAGTGGATAACAGATAGGAGAGGAAGACAAGACACCGAAATGCGTAGGAGAGGGAGTATTTGAAGGTCCAAAGGGTGAGGAAACCCGTACAAAAGAAAGAAAAAGGAAGAGAGAAGGAGGAAGGGGAAACCGTGATTCGAAGAAGGTAGAAGGTAGAACGTAGATACTCGAGAGGGAAAAGAAATTGTCCGAAGATGGTCCGTGAGATTTTTTAGGGAGACATAGGGGGGTTGGGATAGAACCCCCGGTTCGTGAAAGAGGTGTGGTATAGTAAACCCGTCCCGGAACAGGGAGTGGGTGAAGGTCGTCCAAGATAGATGGCGAGCGAGAGCCCCAAAATAGCGTCTGAAGATAGGAGTGTCATACGAAAATCAGCGACCGCAGACCTACAACAGGCAAGCCGAAAGCAAGAGAGAACTCACTATTCATAAAAGTCAAAGTGCTGGAAAGGAGGCTGAAAGAGAGAGAGCGCACCAACAGCTCCCTCCCTACCCTTTCAAAGCCCTTCACTACTCCTCATACTCCCCTCCCGATCAGGGTTCGCGATATACAGAGGAGCATCAGGTCCACCTAACCGCCCAATCGTCCTCCGGACCTTCCCACTCGGACCCCTCCGAACATCCCCACCAGCCCCATCACTGCTGTTACTCGTGTAAATACTGCCGTTCCCCGTCGTACTCAACGAAGACACAGACGCAGGCTTGTGAAGACTTCGGCCACCGCCGCCGCCGCCGCCGAGCTTGTTCGCCGAGCGCGAGGCGTGCGTCTTGCTGCTCGTGCTCGCGTTCCGTGTTGGACTGTTGCTCCGTGTTCGTACGCGGGTGCTCTTCGAATGACCCACAGCCGCCCGCGGTGGCGCTACAATAGCCGGTGCATGAGTGAGGTGACCATGGCTCGAGTGAGACGTAGCCGAAGTCGTCGCAGTGCTGGGCAACATCGTCGTCGAAGTCGCAGTAGCAGCATACATCGAGTCCGACTGCGTACTGGCCACACTTCCAGGCGTCTCCGCGCCACCGGGCGCAGCACCGGAAGGAGTGAACGGATTACCACCTCCTTCAAGAGCGCTGTTCAATCTGCCCAGTTTGGGCCGACTCGAACGCGGCTGCTGGGCCGATTGATCAACCTCAGCACCATGCTCGTCCCCAAACGGATTATAATACACCGTCGGCTGCGTGAGGTCCCCTGCCTCCTCCACACCACTGCCACCGCCACCAGCGACAAGACTCTCAGAAACCGTGCCCAGACTCGTCGTCGACTCGTTCAATCTGCGCGGATCGCGAATGGGATCAACAGCAGTGGGAGCCTTGATGGCCCCACTCGACGATCGATCGAGGAAAGAGGTCGCCATGAAGCGGTCCCACCAGGTCGCACTTCGACGAATGTTAGGACTCCGAGCACCATCGTCTCGATCGCCAGGTCCGACCATCATGTCCGCGCCGCTGCCGCTGTGAGCTGTGGGTCCATGCGTATGAGCCAGCCCAGCGGCGTCGCCGGCAGCCCCACCGACACCGTCGACCCACGCAACATTCATCCCGCCCGCACCGGAGCTGGAAGCGGGCATGTTGATGATGTTGGAGAAGAGAGCAGGTTGTTGCGCCGTCTGAAGAAGTTGACTCCTCCGTGGCAGATCATTCGCCGCTCCCGATCGAGAGGACTCGACACTCTCCCTCTCGGGGGCAGAAATCAGCGTAGATCCACGGAAGTTGAGGATGGGCCGAACGCTGACGGGCTGCCGTGGTCCATGACTGTTGACAGCCGCAGCGTCGTCCTCGAAGGGCGAAACTACGTATCCATCCGCTCCATCCTCGAAAGAAGGTCGGACGCGATACTCCGGCTCCGCATACATCTTGCCCCTGCGAGGCCCATCGAGGTATTCATCCCCTTCCTCCTCCGCATAGCCTCCATACCCACGACCCCGCCCCAGAAGCCCAGCTTCGTCATCATCCTCCACCTCCTCCTCTACCGCACCACTACTGCGAATCCCACGATGATCAGCAAAAGGATCAACCATCGCTCTCCCAGCGCCAAACTGCTTAGGATACTTCTTCCTCAACAGTTCCTCATCCGCATCCTCATCAGCAAGGATATCCAACCGTCTCGGACCGTTATTCCCTCGTCCGCCACCAGCCACCATGGCCGCAGCGGCAGCACCTCCACCAATCGCATCAGACGAGTTGTGAACCCCATCGAACCCTTCCAAACCAGCCTGACTCCGCCCACCAACCAAGCGGGCAATCTTATCCCTCACCCCAGATTTCACGCCCGCATTAGCAGCCGCCAACGCACCCAACCCTGCCATAGGAATCACACCCCCAGCACCAACAGACGCATCCGAATTCTCCATCTCCCTCACATTCCTCAAGATTTGTAACTTCTGCTGTCGTTCAGCCTCCTCGACAGCATTGTTGTAGTACTCGTTCCTAGTGAGCGCCTTGGGACCTCTTGGTCCAATGGGAGGGAGATGCCGCTCGCCTACGCCGAGACCCATCCCTCGCTCCACAAGGCGACGTGAAGATGAAGAGGTGTTCTCCATCATGGCCGGTGAACCGAGGACTGCACCCGTAGGCGAAGGATAACCACTGGGACCGTCCCCTAGATGTTGATAACGTCCCTTCTCAAGCATGAGCGCCTCATGATCGCCCATCTCGTCCCTGCCCCTCTTCCCCTTCCCACCCAAGGAAGAAGATAGGAAGCCACCAACAGCAGCAGCAGTAGCTGCACCCGTACCCCACATACCCGCCGCTCCACCCGCTCTTCGACGCGTGAAGGCATCTTCCTCATCATAGGTATCTCCAGAGTTGTTGTTACCCAAGAGAAGGCCAGCTTTGCCATAGCCTCCTCCGCCGTGGTAAGATGGGTGATGATGGGATTGGTAAGCGCGGAAGGCGTAGTAACCCGCTCCCGCCGCGAGACCGAGACCCATGAGCATACCGAGGATGATGCCCGCTTTGGCACCTGCGGAGGTGGATCCGTCCTTTCCCTCGGCTCCACCGGATTTGGTGGAGGAAGGAGATGGGCGGGTTCTGGTTGCGGTTGGTGGGTCTGATTGACCGTTTGAGGGGGAGGGCGAGTTTCCTGATGGTTTATGAGAGCCGGAGGGAGTGGACGAAGAGCCTGACCATCCAAGTCCATTACTCAGAGGCTGCGCATTCGGATCGGGGGTATACGAGCCCACATTGCCTACTCCGCCCGAACTTGCACCCTGATCAGAGCCTGCCCCAATCCAAACTCCCCCAACCATACTGCCACTGCTGGAATCGATCCTAGCCTGCGTACCATCCCAGACCCAGAGCGAGGTCTCCGCAGCAATGTTCCCAGCCCAGCCGAAGCCTAGTAGGACATTGTTCCCATATGAAACAGCACTATGCGCGAAGCGAGCGGTAGGTGCTGAGTCTGCGGTGTTCGACGACATAGACTGGACGGGTGACCAAGTGGGAGGGGACGATGACCAATCCAGTACCCATGCGTCTGAGAGGGGTGTGCTGAGATCGGCACTGACTCCTCCGTGTATAAAGATTCGATTGTCCGGTAAAGGGACGGCGATATGTGCGCGCCGTGGGGATGGATAGGATGTATTTCCGTTGGGTGAAGCGACGGGTGTATTGGACCATGTTTGGGAGCGCGGGTTGTAGGATGTGATGGTGTCCATCGGGGCGAGAGTGGAGGAGGGTGGGCTGAGAAGACCACCTACGAGGACGATGGTGCCATCTGCGAGGAGAGGGGCTGCGCCGTCGATGATGTTGATGGTAGGGGGCGGTACGACCTGTGCGAAGGAGGTAGAAGGGCTGAATGACCAGAGTTCGGGAGTTGCGATCCCGCTCCCATCTGCTCGTTCTCCGCCGAGGATGTAGAGAGATTGAGAGATGGGGTCGGATGGTGCTAAATGAAGCATTCTGCGCATGGGCTGATTCCACTCGGGGTGCGCAGTCGCTGCTGCTGTCCATTCAGGATTTGCAGGGTCGGCGAGATTGAGGAGGTAGAGGGAGTCGTTCCCCGATGGGGTAGGCGCGATGTTGTCCTGTCCACCGAAGAGGGCGAAGGTGGAGCGGGAGAGTGGGGATAGAGTGTGGAAGGATGCAGTCGCTGGTGTGGTAAGAGCTGTCCATGGTGGAGAAGACAGAGCGAATGGCTGGGTGAGGTTGAGGATGAGGAGGTCTGAGGAGTCTGGGGCGGAGGTGTAGGTGAATCCTGCGTTTGTGGAAGCCTTGCCGCCGTGTAAGAGGAGGAGACCGTCGAGTTGAGCTGCTGCTGCTCCCCATCGCAGCATTGTCGTTGAGGGAGATAATGTCTGTGCTGAGGCGGAAGATGATGCGAATGCGGTGCTGATGGCGACTATGATGAAGATTCTTGATTTTGAAGCCATTTCTCTTCGTCTTGCTCTTCTTCGCCGTCGTGGACCAGTTGTTGTTGGAGCAGTCATCGTCGCTGCCATTGCCTTTCAAGAGAGTGCGGTGCTCGTTGTTATGTGTCGCGTGTGTACGATTGATGATGATGATGATGACCTTGACGCGTGGGTGGGAACTGGGAATGGGAAGGGCCCCTATTGTTTGTTTTGAAATCAACATCCACTCGCCGGCGGAGGCTGTGTTTACGCGTCGGGAGATCACGCGACGATGACAGCACGCGCCGAGATAAGAAGATTAGATAATTTTAGCAGCCCCGATCGCCCGATCTGCCCGATTCCACAGCCCCTATTCCCACTCAGAATAAATGCAACTTCTACACCTCATCCACCTCGCCAAGGGACGCAAGTGCGAGACAGCAGGAGAGTCCGGCGGCGTGTGGCGGTGATGATTGGGGGCCAGAACAAGCTGCTGCGTGGGCGGGTTGCGGGCGTCAAGGTTGAATGCGAGGTGTGGTTGTTGGTCGGTACCTGAACAACACCCAACAGTCTCTTCTATTACTCTCAACGCCCCGTCCCCCCGCAAGCCGGCTCAACCGCTAACTACTGTAAAAAGTTTAGGGATGGTCTTTTTCTGCTGGCTGGGAGCTGGGATGAGGGATCAGTAGTAGAGCTCCCGTTGGTCCGTCGTACGAGTGATGAGTACATAGTGAGTCAGGCAGCCAGACCAAGTGTCTCTCGGGGAAACGGGATCCGCGTCTCTTCATGCACGTTGCTCCACGTAAACATCCGGTATTGCATGAGAGTGATGCATGAGAGTGAGTGAATGAGTGTCGACTGCCGAGTGCCCCTCTGCGCGCTGAGTGTATGTGTTGGCCAGTCCCCGGATCCATCGGGAAAAAAGGCGAGAGAGGAAAAGAGAGTGCTGAAAGAGATGACGAGCAACAAGTGGGATGAGTTTCCTCCCTGCCATCATCGACCATTCGACCCATCATCGTCATCGTCCTCGCTCTTCCCCCCCTTTCATCTTCTCTCCCTCTCTCATCTCATTCACAACCACCACCACCATCTTCCTTCCTGCCTTTTAACGACGGACGACGGCCTGCTTCATCCATCGATCCAGCATATATAAGAGCACCAGGGCCAAGAGAACACAGAGTAAACAACACACCCCTACTCTCTCCATCTTCTGCCTCGATCTTCAGCCTCATCTCTCCCTCTGACGACCTATAACGACTATCTACATACGCTCTGCCATCTGCGCAGCATAACGACCTTTCCAAACACATCGACCCACACAAACATACTTGCACCCCACCTCAGCAGGTCACACACCCAGCCATGAGTGAGCGCTTCGATGTCATCGCCTTCCACGACATTGTCGGCGCAGACGGCAACCCACAAACACCCTGGAAGCGCATCGGAGGAGGCTCCTTCGGTGTCGTCTACAGTGCCTCCTACCTGGGAACACAAGTCGCAGTCAAGGAAGTCCTCCCCAACGACACATACGATGTCGCAAAGTACTTCGAGCGAGAGTGTGTCCTCATGAAGTGAGTCATTCTCTCTCTCTCTCTACCTCCCTACTCTTTCTTGTCGAGCGCAGCACTAAATCCTGTTCTCCTTCTGTTTCGAACCTACAGAGAGGCTAGGCATCCCAACATCGTCCAGTACATCGGTCTCTCGCGCAGTCCAGGCGCAGACGGCCGTATCTACATCATCAGCGAGTTCGTCGGTCCCAACGTGCGCTCCTTCATTGCAGACGTGAGTGCCTCCTACCTCTCCCGACCAGCATATATGCGCATACACTCAGGGCTAACAGTGCATTTAATCACATTTCCCCCCTTTTCCATTGGCATTTATCAGCATCGCAAGCCTTTTCCATGGCGACTGCGTCTCTCGTTCGCTACGGACATTGCACGCGCGCTCGCCTACCTTCACGCCCGGAACTGGTATGTGCCCCTGTCGACCTGAATGTTCACTTCATATAAACCCCTTCTCATCCGACCTCTCCCTTTTCCCTTCACACAGTCTGCATCGCGATCTCAAACCAGAGAACTTGCTCATCACCGACAATGAGCGTGTCAAGATGTGCGACTTCGGATTCGCCAGAATCGCAGCACGAAACGAAGAGGAGATGCGCCGCATGAGTGTGAGTTTCCCTCCCAGATGAGATTTTTGCTATAGATCAGATCGACAACCGGACTCACTGACCCCCTTTTTTCGAACTTCCCGAACTTCCCGAAATCCTTTTCTCATTTCATCTTCTCAGTACTGCGGAACAGACGGCTACATGTCACCCGAGATCCTCCTAGGCCTCGACTTCTCCCTCCCCTCCGACATCTTCTCCCTCGGTGTCATCTTTGCCGAAATTGCCTCCCGCCACCTGGTCGACTCATCCACTTTCAAGCGCTCCATCCCGTCATTCACCCTCGATCCGGAAGAGGTCCATCAGATGGCCTCTGAGGGATGCCCTGAGCGATTGATCCAGCTCGCGATCGACTGTACGCAGGAAAACCCTGCTGATCGGCCCGATATGCGCGAGGTCCTCATGCGTCTTCGACTTTGCGAGCAGGAGATCATCGCTAGGGAAGAAGCGGAGGCTGAGGCCAAACATTCTCAGTTCTACTCTGTGGGCTCGATTCGTGGGGCCAGCAGTCTGGCTGCAGTCTTGGGTACCAAGAAGAAGGGTACTTCCTCCCGACCTGGTGGACCGCCCCGTCTACCTTCGTTCCAGGGCCAGGTACAGGTCGGGAAGAGTGTGCCTGAGATCCCTAATGGGGAGGATGAATATGGGGAGGATAGCGAGGACGATGAGAAGGCGGAGAAGGAGGTCGAAGAGGCTCTTGCTGCACTTGAGAAAGTGGGCGTGGCCGTTGATCCGTCCGCGCCGGATCTCGGACTCGGTATCGACCCCTCTCGTCCTGCCCAGCTGGTCAGTACCATCCGCGGCTCGAAGAAGGGCAAGGTGCAGACTGCTACCGCTGCTGCTCCTGGTACCAACACCTTCAAAGTGAGCGGATACGGCAATCCGTGGTGGTCGGATGAAGACGAGCGACAGAGCGTGGTTAGTATTCCTAGCAGTTGGATTACTGGCTCTGGAGCGGCACGGGCGGCGGCGAAGGCGGGACATGCGGCCGATACGAGCACGTCGAGTGGACGACAACCTCTTCTGGGAGGTGGTAGCGCTGTCGAATCGCAGTACAGCACTTCGGTCGTTCGGTCGTCCAAGCTGTCCGCTGCGCATGGACATGGGGAGAGCACCCCACTCGGCTCGCGTCTTTCGGTGTTGACTGCCCGGAATGGAGCTTTTGGAGCTGGAGGAGCGATCTCGAACGATTCTTCGGCGGATGATGATGAGTCCGGGTCTACGATCACGGTTCGGCATCGGGACAGTTCGTCTGTGGGTCAACATCCGAATGTGGACATTGCCGAGATGGCTGCGCTGAGCGGACCTGAACCGCTCAGGGAAGACCTGAACTTGTCCCCCGTTCACAAGAATACGCTTACGAGGCATGCGGGTGGTGGAGGTACGGCTTCTGCTCCTCAGTCTTTCATCGTCTCGCACGGTGCTAGTGGGACCGACGGATCGGGTCGAGAGCCTTCGATTGCGGGCGCCACGATCTCGAGCACCATCTATCCTTCTCCCGTCGAGGAAGTTCCCCAGCGCGTTGGTGGCGGTGGCCTGCGCTCCAGGCTGTTCGGTCGGAGTTCGGATGGACCGGCGGCTGTTGAGGATAGGAACAGCACGATTAAAGGCAACTCCGCTTCGGTCCCGGAAGTTGAGGAACCCACAGCGCTCTACCACCGTTTCAGTCTGGTCAAGAACTCTACCCGTCGACCGCCCCACATGTCCGCAGCTCAACAAGCCGCCGCGGCCGCTCGGGGCGTCTCTGGTGGACCGGGAGCGGGCAGTTTGTTGCCTCCTGCGGTTATGCTCAGCAACGCACTTGCTCGCTGTTGGGTATGCGGTAAGCGGGTCGGATGGAAGCCCTTCTGCGAATGTGATGATTGTCCTATGCGTACGCATGTGGGGTGCAGTCAGTTCGCTTTACCTAACTGTCAGGAGTTGGTCTTCCCGCCTGCATCCGGTGCCGGTGGAGCTGGTGGTGCTGTCGGTGGACATCATCATTATCACCCTCGTGCGCCGTCGGTCCAGCCGGCGGTGTATGCTAGTAATTCGGGCCCTAGGTGGGCGCATGGGCCTCTGGCTCTGCGGTCTGCTTCTTCAGGGAGCAACAACGACAGTTCGACTGCGATTGGTGGGAACGGCAAGGAGAAGGACAACAATAAGGCAGGTCGTAAAGTTTCATCCTCGTCTTCTGCGTCTTCCTCTTCTTCCTCCGTTTCTCCGTCCGCTTCACCCGCTTCTTCATCCACATCCACACCTCGGTCCTCGTCACGATCGCCCTCTTCGTCGTCGCGCTCGAACTCAGTCGACGTCAATAAGCCCATGCCCGCTCTTCCGTCTCGGGCTGCCGAGTCACTAGCTGCTTGTGCTGTTGCTGCTGGACTCGGTCGGGATGGTCGAGGTGGTGCGGGTGCGGGTGATGCTGCTGGAGCGGGCCGGACCCCGCTGGGACAGGGACAAGTCCCGAACCGACCGATGTCTCCCCTGCAGGCCCCTGCATCGCGGAGCTCGTCGACGGATGGGAAGTTCGTGAAGATGATTAAGGGAGGAGCGAAGAGGATCAGTTCGGGCGGGAATAACTCGTCGGCTGCTGCTGCTGCCGCAGCTGCTGGGAATACCTCTCCTGGTAACGGCGCCAAAGCATAATCCTCCCTTTTCAACCCTCTCGACCTTCTGCAAACCGCATCGACAATCAGAACTACCTTAGCAAGACTCGACACTTTCTTCGATCCCCTCCTGTTACCGACTCGGCCAAGTTAATTTACGAACTCTCTCAACCTTTAACGACTGAAACGTTTGCTCCCTCACGAAACCCTCCAAGTCTTTCTTGTAACGAACTATCTCTCTTGACGACTTCTCTTGTAACGACCTCCTCTACCGCGCCGCACAACACCCACACACAACCCAAGACAATTCTCGAATGGCGCCCTTGATGTTGTCCGTCCTGTATATACATTTTAGGTTTCCTCCCAATCCCAATGGACACTTCCTGTTCCCCAAATCTCAACTTATAACAAGTCTCTTCGCTGTTGGCATGAGTTGGAACGGAAAGGGACAGAGGAAGAAACCGAAGTATATATTTCTGCTGGTACACGGACAAAAACAAGAGTTCTGCGAGGTAGAGTGAGTGCGTCCAGTTCTAGAACTGGCGTTGAAAGGAAAGCGTGGCGAAGGGCGGTATGTATATGTTCCCGGAACAGAGATGGGGGGCTCGTAATTTTGTCGAGCGGATGGGCGGTTGCGATGAGGGCAAGGTAGGTCGGAAACAGACACTACTCAGCTCGACTTCTTGTTCTGGACAACAGCAGCTGTGCCCTTCGTCTCCTCTTCGACCGCACGCTTGGGTCGGACGACGAAGCATGGTACGCCGACTGAGAAGAGAGGCAGGACAGTTAGCCCGAGCTACTTGTGTTTTAAAAGTTTCCACACTGTCTGAGTCACTCACTCTCTTTCGTGATGGTCGTGATGACGTGGTAGCAGAAGTGCCCATACAGGAAGAGGGCAGCCAGGAGAGAGACGTAGATTGTCGCTCGTACCCGACCTGGTGTGGATTGCAGGAGGGGACTACGACAAAAGGAAAAGGGACTTGTCAGCGATGGCAAATTGAGCACGTGAGAAAATAATGTGCCTCACCTTGGTAGACTTGCATCGATGGCGCCGATCACGGACCAGACGGCCGCTGCGTTCCAGTATGGGAAGGGTGCCTTGGTTACATGTGCGACGATCAGAAGACCCTAGATGCACATTCAAAGTCGCGTCAGCGCGTGCGAAACAACGAAAGGAAGGATAAGTTCTCAGCACTCACGACGTTGTATGCAAATGCAATGCCCCAGTAGGAGAGGAAAGGAATGAACGCGTGTCCATCGACCATGATCTGCTGTTTTTGCGCGGTGACCCAGACCGTGTTACCCGCGACCTGCACAAGGAGCGGGAGGAGACCCAAGAGAGGCTTGAGGGAGGATCCAGTCGAGGCAGACGCAGCCGACTTGCCAGCTGCCTGCCTCTTCTTGGCGATAGCGGCCAGGACGTTCGAGTAACTGGCGACGACATTGAAAGCGAGTCCCACCGCGCCGAAGAGGAGGAAAGCCTCGCTCAAGGGGAAGTTCCACCTCGAGAGGAACTGCTGTACGATGCCGATTTTGGACAACCCCGTCACGTTGAGGACGCCCTGGTCCCAGAAGGTGGGTCCGCCTGCGTACGCGGTGACGGCGTAGACGGCTACGATCATGAGGATGCCTTCTACGGGACCGGAGAAGGCGGAGAGGAAGAGGGTGCCTGTGTGGAACTCTTCCCAGGTTGTGAGGTAGAAGTTGGAGAGAGTCGCGATGATACTTGCGAGGGTCCAGTATGAGCGTCCAAGGTTAAGGGCGGATGATATGAGGATGCATTCGAGCTGTAGGTGGACATGTTTTAGCCAAAAAGTAAAGCGCAATGACGGCTGAAGGAACGAGGGGAGTTACTCACAGTCGTGTTGATTGCGTCACAGCCGTGGTCGAAGAGCTCGCCGAGGGGCCCAGCCATGCCTGTCCTTCGAGCCTGCTTGCCGTCGATGGAGTCGAGACTCTGGTAGAGGAAGAGACAGAGTGCCCAGGTGTAGTAGACCCAGTGCGGGAGACAGGTCGATCCGTTGAGAGGAGCGGAATCACCCGAGGTGGCACTGGAGAACAGGGAGAGCAAGTTCCATCCTGGCACGATGGACGTAGACTGGATGCGTTCGGGCAGACCGTGTCGGGGCAAGAAGGGCGTCACGGGCAAAGCCTGTCCGGCAGAGATGAGCTGCTTGAGGTCGGTGTTGTTGAAGAGGGAAGATGTCGGGTCGAGCTTGGAGTCTACGCCGCACTGGAGGGCGCCATCGTGTAGGAGGAGGGTGATGAAGTTGATGCCGACGAGGAGGAGACCGGAGAGGGTGATGGTGTTGGGTGCGACTGTCTTGGGGAAGAGGGTGACGAGCCAGTTCCAGTATGGGTTGAGGATGTAGCGGGACACGAGGGACTGGTCGACGCCTGAGTATTTGTAGAGGTGCAGGTTGCGTCTGCGCTCGGCTGGGATGTAGTTGAACATCGTCTACGGGACGTTGAGGTTGAGGTGGTGGTAGCTTCACTTCTTCTTCTCTCAGGTCATGGCTGGGTGGGAAGGATAACCTCAACAAACGAAACGTCATAGGAAATCGTAAATTACCACGTGCGTATTTTCAAAAAGTAGGAGCGTATTTTGAAAAGTGATTCTGGGTCGAGCCCCAACAGCAACACTCACTTGGCTCACTCACTTGCTCACTCACTCCACTGACTTGCACCCCTCGACCTCAACCATCGACACACACAGACTTGCCTCCGATGAGTGGCCAAGGTTCAAGCAGTCGCCGTCCCCCGGCGCGCTCCAACACAAAACTGCGCGCACCCAAACGAGTGAGTTTCTGGGCCGCCGTCTCTGCGCTCCATGACATGCTCAACGCTCAATAATTTCTCTCTCCTTCCCCCCCCCCCCCCCCCCCAGGCTGGCACGGAAATGACAAACGAAGGACGATGGAGAGCACTCGCAAAGGCAATCTCACAGATCCAAAATCATAACGAGAGCATCATCAGCATGGAAGAGCAGTATCGATATGCACACCATCTAGTCCTCGTACGTCTCCTCCTCTTTCTCTCTCGCTCTTGACCTCAAGCTGATCCTCAAGCTCTTACCCATTGCAGCATCGCGAGGGGCCGGCACTGTACGACGGCGTCAAGAATCTCATACAGCAACACCTCAACAAGCTCAACAAGGAACGTCTCGTACCCGCATTCCCAACAGGCGGCGTCTCCTCCCTCACAGACGGTCTGGCCCAGCCGACAAATGCAAGTCGCGCTTCAAGCAATAGCAAGGGAAAGGGTGTAGATAGGGGCGGAGCTACTCCCGATGGCGTCGCTGGAGATGGCTTTGGACCTGGCGGGCATGGTGGAGGTGCAGTTCCTCTGGGCGGCGCGGACGCTGCTGCGCATACAAGAGCTGGCGATCGGCTTCTGACCGCTATGCGAGACATGTGGAACGATCACTATCGGTGCATGAAGAACATCGCGAGGGTGCTCGGATATCTGGTGAGTTTTGATATTATTTCACAATCTGCTAAGTTAAATTGTGTCTGATGAGTTGCCGCCTTCTACCAGGACCGGACCTGGGTACCACAAACTGAAGAACCGGGCATCCTCCAACTCGGACTCGAGCTATTTCGAGACACCGTAATCCGATCAAAATCATATCCCATCGAAACTTACCTCTTCAGCACCCTCCTCTCTCAAATCCGCATCGAGCGCGAAGGAAACGCAATCAACCGCTCCGTCCTCAAATCATCAGTAGACATGCTCAACGCTCTCACCCACCCACGTCAAGGCTTGGCAATCACCGCGCGGCAGACACTCTACAAGCATGACTTCGAACCCAAACTACTCAGTACTACTGCTGAGTTTTATCAGGCAGAATCGGAAGCTATGCTCGATCGCGTTGATGCGAGCTCCTACCTCAGACACGTCGAACGTCGATTCCAAGAGGAAGAAGATCGAGTCACCGTCTACCTCAACTCAGCCACAGCCCCCGCCTTGAGACACATCCTCGAACAACATCTCCTCAGCGCACATCTACGCACCATCGCAGCCATGTCTGACTCAGGACTCGACACCATGTTGGAGGAAGACAAGATTGACGATCTGGCGCGCATGTATCGGCTCTTCTATCGCGTGGCTGAGGGTCCGGCTGTACTCAAGTCGGGAGTCAAAGCATACATTGGGAGAAAAGGAAGAGCGATCAACGAAGCTATCGGAGCTAGCTCGGGAGCGGGGTCTGGGGCTAATGCGGGCAATGACATCGATGAGCCTGCTGGTGATGAAGCCGGGGCCAGAAGAGGAGCGGCGGCGGCAGGAGGTGGTGGTGGAGCAGGGTCAGCAGGAAATGCAGGGGCACTTGCTTTCAAATGGGTGGAAGATGTCCTTGCGCTCAAGGTGAAGATGGACAGAATACTCAAGGATGGGTTTGGGGATGATAAGGGGTGCGAGGCCTCTATCAATGAGGTGAGTTGTCTGCCTTCATTTTGCTTTGTTATGGGCATTAACGTGCTGACACATGAATTTCTTCCTTTCAGGCATTCGAGACATTCTTCAACATGAATCCGCGAGCGCCAGAGTTCATCTCTCTCTTCCTGGACGAGAACCTGAAGAAGGGCCTCAAAGGGGTGAGTTGAGCTCGATATGCCAGCAAAGGTGAGGCAACTTGCAGCTGACTTTGCTCTTCCGCTCCATTCTCAGAAATCCGAAGACGAGGTAGAAGAGATCTTGACTCAAACCATCGTAGTCTTCCGCTTCTTACACGAGAAGGACGTCTTTGAGAGATACTACAAGCAGCATCTAGCCAAGCGACTGCTTCAAGCGCGGAGCGTATCTGACGACGCGGAACGGGGGATGATGGCCAAGCTCAAGGTCGAGTGTGGGCATGGCTATGTGCAGAAGCTGCAGGGTATGCTGAATGATATGAAGGTCAGCGAGGAAATCACCAAGTCTTTCCAGAACAGCTTGGACAAGTCCGGACGGGTAAGTGATGAAGGAATTCGAAATGTGTAGAATATGCTGTGAACGCTGACAGGGCTTCTCCTCACCTTGATAGAAACTACCATACGACATGTCCGTCAACGTACTAACATCGACATACTGGCCAATTTCCGCCCAAGCACCCGCATGTCAAATGCCAGCTCTCCTATTGAACGGCCGGAAAGCATTCGAGCAATTCTACGCAAACCGACACAGTGGCCGAGTCCTCACCTGGCACCCTCACTTCGGCAGTGCCGACGTCCGAGTCACCTTCAAGAACAAGAAACACGAGCTCAACGTGTTCACCTACGCGCTGGTCATCCTACTCCTCTTCGAGGACACACCGGACGAAGGCGAAGGATCTCGGCTTACGTACGAACATATCCGCGATACGACTGAGATCCCGGCTGCGGACGTCCAGCGGACGTTGCAAAGTCTTGCGTGTGGGAAATACAAGATCTTGCTCAAGGAGCCAAAGGGCAAGGATATCAACCCGGGCGACCGGTTCTCCTTCAACACGACCTTCTCCGCGCCCCTTGCAAGAATCAAGATTGCTCAAGTGGTAGCGAAAGTAGAGACGCCTGTCGAGCGCAAAGAGACGGCGGAGAAGGTGGAGGAGGAGCGGAAGAGTGTGACGGAGGCTTGTATTGTGCGGATCATGAAGAACCGGAAGACGTTGGGGCATAATGAGCTGGTTAATGAGGTTGTCAGGCAGTTGAGCTCGAGGTTTGTGCCTTCGCCTGCGAGCATTAAGAAGCGGATCGAGGCGCTGATTGATCGGGTGAGTAGGGTCTTCTTCTTTGTGCTTCTGATGTCCAATGTTTCTAACTCCCTCTTCTCGTTTTCGTGCCATGTAGGAGTATCTGGAGCGGTCGGAGGCTGGAAGGGCCATGTACAACTACGTCGCATGAAGTCTGACGACGACGAACGCAAACGCTATTTTCGTTCCCTATGCATCACTCGACTCGTACGCGTACAGAAGGCCCCCAGACGCGATGTCACCCACAAAGTCATCTTTCGTTCCTCACCAAGCATTTTCTCCTCCCCCCATTGTTTCTCCCCACTCTTCTCAGCAAATTTCAACATCATCCACAAAGCAAGATGGGACTTTCACTCTTGCGTGGACTCATTATTTGAGCGACAGTGATGCTGGTGTTGAATTTGGAGCCTGAGGTGGTATTGATGCCTTTTTTTGCTTGATAGTGTAGGAGACCAATAAAAAGAGGGGAATGCCTCAACCAAAGCTTCGCAGCGAAATGCTGACATCCCGTCGAGCAGGTCCCGCACCACCCGCACCCAAGTTCCGCCCTCCGTTACCAGCTCGCGCCTCCAGAGCCGTCCGCATAACATTTTCAAGCGCAGCTCGAGCAGTTGGGGGCAGGTTCGCCGTCGCTTCTCGGAAGGCGGCGGGCTGTGAAGAGGCCATGCTTAGCAGGAGGGCCGTCGGTGGACTGAGAGTCTCGTCTGCTTCGGATTCGTAGCAGCATGCGAAGGTGGGAAGTACGACGCCTGCGATGCGAGCCTCTGCAAAGGAACCGCGACAACAAGGGAACGGATTGAGAAAGGGGCATCAGTACAAACGCATTGACTGTAAGGGGGAAATGGATCCAGATTCGGGATACACTTACTGTATTCGTGTGGCGCAGAGTCAAAGGCACCGACAAGTGCCGCATACACCTCCTTCGCAATCTCAGCATTCACCTTCGCCTTCTCCTCATCCGCCTCCGTATGCCCATTCGCACCATCCTGCGCTTTCACACTAGAGGCAACCCACCCTACAAGGATAGGAAGCAACTGACCAACGCAGAACCGAATCGCAGGAACCTCACGCGATGAACCAGCGATGAGGAGACGGAGGCAGCCCGTTGCTGTAGTTCGGACAGCGGCTGCGGCTGTCTGGGAAGTCGAGTATTGGCCGACGAGGTAGCAAGTGTATTCGAGTACGGCTTCACTGATGGGCGCATCGGCGGAGAGGGATGTGAGGACGACGGCGATGCTGAGCAGATTGGCACGGATCTTGATGATCGGTCCCGTCCCCATACGTCCACTATGTGATGGAAAGCATCAGAAGCCCAGGTCAATCTCATGCCATCCAAGCCGACTTTTCAAAGAGCAGAAGTGCTCACCTCATGTCATCGACATTGGTTAGGCAGGATGATAAAAAGGTGTGCAAGAGTCTCTGCACGCTCGCGCGATCCGAGAGGCTGCAGATTCTCTCGGCCAGATTTTTGAGTGATGGTAGCGTAGGAGACAAGAGATCGACGGTAGCATGATCGTCTTCCAATAGATCTGTACAACGAAAATGGGACAAGGGTGTCAGGCGTTTGATACTAGCTCCACGTGAGTTGATGCGAACTCGCCGGTAAACAGAGCCAACGTCACCGCGTAGATACGCAATTTGACCTCCTCGCTGGCTGGCGCAACGAGCCTCAGGAGAACTGAACACCCAAGGTTCACTACAGACGCCCGTTCCTCGACGGCTGACCGTGCTGCGAATGCTGTCTTGAGAGCGTTCAGCACCAAGCGCAGCAGTTCACCGAGCTTGGGCTCCATTTCGTCCGCTCTAAAAGAAAGACAGTCACCGGAAGGATCCGCTTATGAGTACCGCAACACCTTTATGAAAGAAACATCCCCGACTCACTTGGCTGTAGCGTGTCCGTTCGCACTTGACGGGAGTAGCGCCGAGACAACATCGATGAGGGTCAGGACCTCCAGCTGAATAAGGCCCGGTTCGCCTACGATCAGTCTGTACAACAGATTAGACAATTCCGACACCTCAATCACGTCGTCCCTGTACGCCTTGAACGTCAATGCGGTGCAGAGACACCGGATAGCTTGAAGACAAGCAATCATACTATCCGCCCTGGACGCCTTCTCGGCTGCATCGGCGCCCAAGGTGCTGGTGGATTGGGAAAGGTGCTCGAAGGCCAGTCCGTATATGACGCGAGCGATGATGGCGGGAGGAGCGCTGTCCTGAGAAACGTCGTCGTCCGCTGCGTCAACGGGCGCCAAGCGGATCTGGGTCACCGCTCGCAGAATCTTGACCCAGGCTCGATCCAAGTACTGACAGATTGACGGACGAGGTGAGTACGCCATGTGACAAAAGAATGCTTGCAAAAAAGGATAATGGGTAAGGAAACGACTCACAGATCCATACACTTCCGAAGCGAGCGCACGGTCGCCATCCGTAGCGCCAGCGTCCAGCATCGCCTCCTCGTTCTGACTGCTCGCCCTGATCACAGCATACTCCTGTAGAACCTGCGTCCAAGATTCGGACAGATCAGCTCGATGTTGCTTGATCACATCCACCAAATATGGCCGCTGCTCGCTCGAAATCTGCAACTCCGCCCACGCAGCCAATACCGCGACTCGAAGCATAGATCGAGCATTCGCAGAGAGGGACTTGACGTCCCCAAAGCTTGCCGTGCTATCAAGGCACGCTTGAAGCGCTTGAACAAGCTGTTTGAGGATTCGACCCATCTTCTCGACTTCCTTGACGATGCCCGATCCGACGAAGACGGCACAGACTTCGCACGCTAAGGCCAACACCTCGGGAGTGCTATCGATGTTGAAAGCAGGTGTGAGTGCTGCAGCTAGTGGAGCTTGGTGTTGCTCCATCAGAAGAGCCTCAGGGAACTCCGGATCCCTTGCATTAGAGAAGTTGACAATCACATCCTTCAACAACACAAGTCCCTCCAAGCGAATGTCGGTATTCGCCGCCGTACTTGCGCTGAAAGCAACCTTGATGAGATCAGCCACACGACTGCTCATCGTCTTCGTGGTCCCCGCTGAACCATTGAAATGCTCGAGACGGCCAGACTGCCGAACAGTGATGAACAGCTCATGAAGGCATTGCAGCGCAAACAGCTGGGTTCGCCAACGACTGCCGCGGTTACTCTGTGCCATCCCAGACTGATCTCCTAGATCGATCCGTGCGAGCTCCTCGTCCTGTAATGCATTGGTAGCAGACGCCAAAGGCTTCGCCGCGGAAACACCCCGACGCGGACCGATGCCGGCACCTGTCATGATGCGTTGACAGAGATCAATCCACGCCGTAGGGTTGAGCTCGGCAGTCTGTCGAAGCCAGCTCGTGATCACCTCGCGTACGCCTTGAATTGAAGGATTCGTGTCAAGTTGGACAAAGAATGTCTCCACGAGCTCATTGCCGCCAAACTTGCTCATCTGCAGTGCTTGCTTCTGTACCAGCTGGTAAAAGGAGTTGATCGCGGCTAACTTGACGGGCTGTACGTTCGACTGGAGTAGCAATCGAAGTTGACAAATCCAGGCGCTGGTATCGAGGACGTCCGGGGCGAACAATCCCAAATGCTGAACCGACTTTGTCGCTTCGACCAGTATGCCGTTGTCCGACT
Organism: Tilletia walkeri; assembly: GCA_009428295.1. Lineage (NCBI taxonomy): Eukaryota > Fungi > Basidiomycota > Exobasidiomycetes > Tilletiales > Tilletiaceae > Tilletia > Tilletia walkeri. The sequence goes on from RDSH01000235.1 coordinate 21,684, forward strand.
CGTGTGTGAACTCGTTCAGCAGAATGAGAATGAGCGAACGAAGTCGCACCGAGTCCCGCAAGTCCGGACCCAGCACGCCAATCAACGAATGAACGACCCTGCAGAGCGTCTGATGAGCAGGCAAGTCCGACTTCAAGTTGGCCGAACCAACACTGCCCCCCTCCATCTCGTGCGTCTCCTGCATGTACAACTTGATCACCATAGCCACCGTGCTAGCCACAAAGGAGCTATAACTCAACCCCGCCGCATCAATCACAATCTGCAACGCATCCAACGCCCAGAAATGAACAACTGGATGAGGATCACTGCAGAGCGACATCAACACATTCACCACCGTCTTCGTGAGCGGGCCCGCCGCAAGTCCCCCAACATGCTTGTAGATCGCTCCAAAACTGAGCGCACACCCCGCTCGGGCATCAGGATCGCGATTGCTCACAATCTGTTCGACCAGGAATTGCACCTGAGACGAGATGGCAGCCGATCCGCTGATCGAGGCTAGACGGCCGTATGCCTCGCTGGCGACGGTGCGCAGGGCAGGATCACTTTGCAACATGCAGTCCTTGATGATCTCCCGCATCGCACTGGCCAGTCGATCATTGCTGAACCCGGCCGGTTTGCGCCCCCCGGCAATTTGGGTGCCCTGAGCTGCACAACACAGCGCTCCAAGGATGGCCACGCTCGCGTTGAACTGAATCGCCAGTCGTCGACCAGGATTCCTGTCGAGCTTGCTGCTCCGGCAGAAGTTAAGGAGCGTCTCCATCGTGGAGATCTGAGTTTCGCGTTCCTGATAGGGGAAGAAGGCGGCAAAGAGCTCGATCGACGCGTCCACTACGCCAGTCGCGGAGGGAGGCTGAGCAGGCTGCCACTGCAACTCCTCCGCATTCTGCTCGCCGCGCTGATTACCCAAGTAAAGCCCCACAGCGTCATGCTCCGGCGCAAGCAGGATAGGGGTCGAGCTCAACTCGTCCAACGTACTCTCCACCGCATCCCGATTCAGCCGATCCGAAACATCATCCTCCAGCCCAAGCAACGAGAAGAAAGAAGCAGCCGACTGGTCGTCCTCTCGCCGTGCGCGCGAGCTAGGGTGTAAAGAGGTCACTCCGAACGCGTATCCGTCCGTGCAAGACCAGAGCGTGCTGAAGGAGCCCGAGCTGGCAGCAATGGCCGCCTGTATCGAGCTGCCCAAGAAACGATCTGGTTCTGCAAAAGTTTGGACGGCCGAGACGAGCAGGTCATGTTGCAAAGGTTCAATAGCGGACGTCCTCGCCAGAGCAGAGAAGCATCGCGTCAAGCGCCATCGAAGCATGTGTTCGCGATCGAGCAGTGTCAGCGACGCGCGGGGAGATCCGGGGACTTGCTCCTGCGATAATCCGGGATGTTTCTGCGTGAAGGAATTGACAAAGACGAGACTGTTGCTTAAATATGCCACCAGTTTCCTCGAGCTCTCCAACGTGAGCAAGGCGGGTCCGTTGTGTACCAAGAACGCATACACCGCGCCCAGCGCACATTCCCGGACGTGAAGCAAGAACCCCCACTCAGCCTCGGTTCGGCCATCGGGACCCGATGCCATGTCCTTGGGCGTCGGCTTCGGCAACGCGTTCCGCCACAAGTTGAACAGTTGGGGAAGTTGAGGTCGCACAAAGCTGGGTCCAAGCGACATCAACCCGCCGATGAGTATCCAGGCGACGTTGATCTGAATGGATGAGATGGGAAGGTCGTACTCGCTGCTCTTCTTGAGAAGTTGTATAGCCGTCTCCAAAAGATTGTTGCCGTGGTGTGAAGACGCGTAGAGAGGTCGATTAGGAATGATACTGACCAGCGCAGCCAGTGCACGCGCTTGGCCCACACTTCGGCGGGGCAAGTCGCGTCCGCCCCCGCTATTGCTGTTCGCAAGTGACTGCAAACTGGTGTTGAGCATGACGAGCAGCGCCGAGATGGAGTCGTCTAAGGAGGCTGGGTGTACGAGGCACAACTGACGGAGACACCAGGCTGCGGCAATTTGGACCGAGTGACTGGGATGGCCGACGCAGCGCCGAAGAGGCTCTTGCAGAAGATCCATAAGTTGTGGTGGAACAGTGCCGAGCTGACCGAGTAGAGCCGCAACTTCACGAAGTGCCAGTACCATCGTGGCCTTTGAAGGAGCCTGTTGTCCCGGGAGGACTACTGGCCATCGCTTCAGATATGATGACCCCAACTCCTCCACCGCAGCCACCTGTGCCGACTCGCTGAGCATCTGCTCGCCGATGAGCTTGCGAAGAAGCAACAGAACTCCGTGCCGTACGAACAGCTCCTCCGCGCTATTCACGCACGTCCGCGCCGTATTCGGCAAATCGACGCACAAATGCTGCACAATCAGTGCATAATTCGTCTCGACCCAACCAATGCCGAGCTCAGCAAAGAGCAGACCGTAAATGTTGAAGATGGCAGCACGGACGCGTCGAGAGCTCGTAGGCTTGTTGAACGAGTTTGCGAGCTGGTCAAGCATGGCTTTAGGAGTGAGGAGGAACCAGTCTGCCGCTTCGGAAGCAGCAGAGCTGGCTGCTGCTTTGGCTTCTTCCTCATCGGAGTCGTCCACCGCGGGGTCTTTGGGCTTTTTCTTAGCGGAAGGCTTGGGTGGAGGGCGAGACTGTGGGACGGGAGCCTTCTGAGTTCCCGCCAGAACTTTGGAACCAAGTTTTGCAAGTGATTGCACTGTTTTGGGATCAGCGCCGTCGAGGGCCTTGAATGCTGCGGTGAGCATGGCTTCTGTCTCTGAGCGGGAGGAGATCACTGCGGGCCCGTATTCTAGGAGAGCGACGAGACAATCCGCGCAGCCGCGCACGACAGGGCTGGCCTTGTCAGAGAGGCCGGAGCGGAGTCTTGCGACGGCCTCTTTTGCCATGACGTCGTTCAAGCTCCTGCCGCCCTGTCGAAGGAGGCGCTGGAGACATCGAAGAGCGTGATGACGGAGGATGACGGGCTGACTGGTAGATTTGAGGACCTTGAGGGTGAGAGTGATAAGCTCTGCAAAGAGAGACATGACCTGCTGTCCCATGGAACCAAAGATGACACCTGCGACATGGAGCGCGGCCACCTTGGATTCGCGGTCAGGAGCTGTGAGTTTGTTATCGTCATTTGCGATCCTGATGAGTGCGCTGATTACGTCGAAGAGGTTGCGGCTGTCTCCCTTGGAGAGGAGGGAAACGAAGCAGCGTCCGAGCAAGTGTCGTTCTGGTCGGCCGACTTTGACAGCTAGGGTAGATGGGTCGGGAGCGGGTGATGTTGAAGAGGACTCTGTGCGCTCTACGTGAATGAGGCGAAGGAAGGTCTTTTCGAGATCTTTTTGTATTGGCCGGAGGGATTCCTGTCACGACACGCACGCCAGTCAGCTTTACGTTTTGCTGAGAGATAGCAATATGAAGAACACATACTGGAGTTGCTCTTTGGAGAGCTGCCTCAGCCTTGGAGAGCCATTCGAGGAGATAGATTTCGCCTTGATCATTCTTGATCGCTGTGCCGAGCTTGGCCTATGAGGAAAAGGAGTGGGTCAGTGTATGCTGTCCTTTTTACCCTCCAGCGAAGATAGACTCACTTCGTCGAGCTTGAGGTATGTCTCCGGCGCTGCTGTGGAATCGGCTGGGAGCATGGAGAAGACGGGAGGACGCGACTCCTCGCTGTCGATGTCGTCTGCGCCAGTCATTGTTGTTGCGGCTTCCTGTCTGCTGCGAGAAGAGTGAGTGAGGGAAGAGTCCGAGCTCATCCTTCCCGTGAGTGTGAGTGCGGGAGTGGGTGATGGGAGCGTGGGAAAAGCGGCGGTTGAATGTGGAGGAGATCGGGCAGCACCCTATGTGGAGTCTGGATGGAGTCTCGGGTCTCAATTTAGATCCTTCAGTATTAGAAAGTTCTGGTCTCAGCGGCGTGCATGTGGCGTGCAGGATTACAAACTGAGACCTGACAGGCTACAAACGGAGGAGCTGCGAACGCCGAATAAGTGAAAGCGGAATTACAAGCCCCTGCTCACTTTCACTTCACTTCACTTCTCACTCACTCACGACTCACTCCTCGATCCTTGACACCAGTAAGCAGCTGTGGTAAATCAGCTCACCACGCCCCTCACTCGCACCTCTCACACGCGCGCATCGTTTCCCCCCCAACCGCACAGGATATCGGCCAGGAGCAGCAGTTAGGAGCAGCGAACCAGGACGAACAAGGAGATGATGATGAGCGCCCCCTCCGAGGGTGCAGCAGCCGCCTTCGCTGCCTCCTCATCACCAGTGGACGGTCTAGGAGGAGGAGAAGGACTAGCATCATCGGCAGCAGCAGGAGGCGGTGGCGGCGAACCCTCGACCAAAAAGAGGTCAAATCCGCTCGTCGATCTCATCGAGACGGAGGTCGCGTATGTTGCAGAACTCACGTCGATCATAAAGGTGCGTCTTTGCATGAACCCACCCAAATTACCGCCAATCGAGCTTCTCTTGGACATTATCGACTGAACTATGTGTGCGCGCGCGCCTCTTTCTCTTCGCCCACAGAAAATCGCTTCAGCATGGAGTAGACACAACTTCCCCCCTCCAGAGCTCGACACCATGTTCAGAAATATCGAAGCCATCTACCGTGCAAATCGACATTTTCTCAAGGTACGCACGAGGATCCCTCTCAGCAGCTCGAAAGACGCTCCGGCAGCTGATGAGATGCACCATGCTGACCACATGCACCCGCATACATTCACATTCCGCAGTCACTTCGCGAAATTGGACCAAATCCAAGTTCACCGAAGGCACTGGGAGACCTCCTCATGCGCTGGGTGAGTTATGCTCCCGCCTTCATTGGCCCACATGCAGTTGAGACATATCATCCCCGCTTACCTCTCTGCCCTCCTTCGCAACTAAATGCACCTAGATCGATGACCTCGACGGACCTTACACTCGATTTTGCGACAACTTCTTCGCGAACTTTGACAACTGGCCCGCTGTCCAATCCAATTCCAGATTGCCAGTCCTACTCGCTGAAATCTCACGCCACCCCGCAGACGGATCTGCACCCGTCTACTCAGACCGGAAACACCAGCCAGACGAGCCATGGACCCTCGATGGTCTCTTCGCCCTGCCCCACATCCGACTGAAGTACTACAAGAAACTGTATTCGCGTCTACTCAAGTCGACACAGCCAGGAAGAAGCGACCATCGGCTGCTGATTTTGGCTAACGAGAAGCTCGACGAGCTGCTGGACCGCTCCAAGAGTCGCGTTACCATGTCGCTGTTGGATGAAGGACCCGCCGCCTCAACTGATCGCGGCAGTGGGACCAGCTTTCCTGGCACAAATGAGACGGCAGAGTAAGTCATCTGACCGACCGCTTATGTTCCGCCTCATTAATGGCTGACCAATGACCCTGATCTGCATCTTTCCTCCTTTCTTCTCATTTCGGCCACCTCTTCTTGGCTACCTCCCCGCGAACAGCAGTATGTCTCGCGATAGATTATCATCAGCCACGTCTGTTTCTGGGGGAAGGGCATCGAACTTCTCCGGCACGACGGGTCAGTTCAAGAGTCCCGCCGGCAGTCCGCCACTGCTACCGCAAGCGGGACCGAGTCAGCAAGAGCAACAGCAGCAGCAGCAGCCACAACAACAGCAGCAGCAACAACAACAGAATCAGCAAGGCGGCCCGCCGACAGACTCAGGGTCGGGGAACGTTTCACGGAGCGGGTCTTTCCTGGGACATCCTCAAGGCATTCAATCTGAATCCGCATCGACGATCACCCCTATGATGGGTGCTCTCCAGACTTCGCCCCAATCCACATCAATCTCTCACATTGAGGAGCTAGAGAGGCGGTTGGATACCAGCCAAACGCTGGACATCTTCTCGATGCAGCCGAAGGTAAGTTACAATCCTTTCCCCATCTACATTTGCGCGTCTCTCATACTGAAAAGTCTGCTCCCCTCCTAAAAGGCATGTCAACTGCGCATGAATCCGCCCGAGCTTCCCTTCAGAAGAGAACTCCGGCGCTCAGCGGACGTAGTCATTTACTTCACCCCCACCGCGACGGGCCAGGAGATCGTCACGCGACGGGCGCACATTGTTCTGCTGACGGATTTGTTCCTGATGTGCGAGCGGGTGGGCGCGAGTGAGCGGCGCTCAATGCCGGATCCTGCGAAGGATATGCGGTTGATGTATCCTCCTCTTGGTGGCAAGCATGTGAAGGTGACTGATCTGGGCGGCGCGGGTGAGTACTTCTCTGAATCTTTTCGTTCCTTCCTGCTGTTGCTGTGTCTTACTGACATTATAACCCAATCTCCGAAACGCGTAGGGAATTCGCTATCCCTCTTGATCGCAAAGAAGGAGACGCTGACGGTCATGTTGGAGTCGAGGGAAGCTAAGGAGGCGTGGATGGCTGACTTCGATAACAGCAGGGACTTTGCTACCAATCGTGAGTGTCTCCTGTACCTTCTTCTCGTCCATGAACGCGCGGCAGAATGCTCAAAAACGTGATTGGGAGAATCTGCAGTTGGACTCAACCTCAACACGAAGAATGTGCAAGCTGCGTCCACAGGATCGCCATTGCGTTCCATGTCGCCCGCCATCTCCGTAACTTCATCAGGACCTAACAGTCATACGGAGCCGATGCCAGCTTTAGATCGCAACAACTCGTTCACAATGCCCTTGTCAGGTGGAGGTCCCCCTCCGAACCTCCCTCCGAACCCATTTGCGAATGGATCAAGACCGATGCCCGGTGGTCCTGGCGGACGACCTCCGCCTAGTAATGGGATGCCGGGGGGTAGTGGACCCCCAAGTCCCGCGAATGGAGGCCGATTACCTGGCCCTACAGGTATGGGTCCTCCACCACCCCGACTGCCCGGCGCGATGCCGCCTCCCAATATGTCTCCAGGGGGCGGACCTCCTCCGCAAGGATACATGGGTGGTCCACCGCGTGGACCTGGTGGGCCTGGTGGACCAGGTGGGCCGCCGAAGCCGATGGGTATGAATGGGAGGTTACCGGGCTCTGTGGGACCTCCGCCTCCTCGATTGCCTGGTGCGATGCCACCGCCTCCGCCGGGATGGTCGTCATCCCCAGCGGGGTCGCCAGGCGGCGGCGGCGGCCCTCCCTATGGCGGACAACCGGGCCCAGGAGGGCAGCCTGTACGGAGACCCTCTGCTCCTGATATGCGCAATGGGCTGAGAGCGCCCCCTTCTGCGAAAGGCGGATACACGAGCGACGGAGCGCCCGTTCGATCACGGTCGGTAACGAGCGAAGGATCGGTCTCGCCTGCCTTACCGTCGGAGATGATGAAGCAAGGTCTTTCGCGCGCGAGTACGAAGGACGACTTCAGTCCTCCGTCCAGTCCACAACAGTCCAGACGGGATCTGAACCAATCTTCGGTGGTAGCTGCGCAGATGCGATGCAAGCTGTTCCTCAAGCAGAACCATGCGCAATGGAAGGCGCTCGGCAATGCCCGGTTGAAGCTCTACCACCTCATGCCAGCGGACGATCGGCAGTTGGTTGTGGAGAACGACAAGAAGCGGCTAATTTCGACGCTGGTGTTGGGTGATGGTGTGGAGCGTGTAGGTAAAGTGGGGATTGCGGTTGAGCTTTCTGATCGGGGTGCGCGGACGGGGATTGTGTACATGTTGCAGATGCGGAGTGAGGAGTCTGCCAGTGGGCTGTATGGGCTCCTTCTGGAGGGTTCCGGCCGGTCAGGACGATGAGTGGGATACTCGTCCTGGCGTGGCGGCGTTGAGTTTCGGTAGACACACCAAAAAGGGAGGACATTGCCGTCCAGGACCGACATGGCGGGCTTCGGGGGTTTGGTTATACGCGCACAACAGCATTTCAACTTCATCAAGGCGGTCCGACACCTGTCTCCTCACTCTCGCCCGCTCGCTTTTTCCTATACATGCGCAATCCACGACCCCAGCACCTATACACACATCAAAATCCCACACTCCTTGTTGCCTTCCCACTTCTCGTTCTCGCTCGCTCTGATATATCCCCCCCCCCAAATCTTCTCCCAATTCTCTTCCTACCTTTTTTACCCTGGACTTGTTCCGTCTTTCGGACCTTTTCCTTATCTTGCTGTTCTCCTTCTTCCTTCCCTCTCTTTCTTCTCTCTCTTTAGCTCGTTTTCCTATTCTTCGCTCGCCCTACCTTCTTGCCACCTCCGTTTTTTTGTTCCCACACACTCTTTGTTGGCTTTTCTCAGCAACTCCAAACTACAGCTTTTCGTTCTTGACCATCATCGCATCATCGACGCCAGAGAACGAGAGGAAGCATGATTCCCGGTCAGAAAGGTGTTTGTTGTCCCAGGCTATCGCGAGTATCTATAGAAGTGTGTTTGAGGATAAGGACAAGTGTAGGGGTTGAAATGTTGAAAGGCGGTGCTCTCTGCTCATCGCTCATCATTCTTTCCTACTTACCTTTCTTCAATCCATTCCTCCTGCCCTCTGATCAAGCTTCCCAGGCAGTCAACGTGCTCGCGGTCGCTACGATCTTCTGCCGTACATTCCGGATTTCTCCCTGTGCTCGGCTTTGGGTTGTGCGTGTCCGGTTGATGGTGCGACAGAGAAAATGCACGACGGCAAGCAGCACCCCCTGTCGCCCTTCTTCCAGTTGACACGCCCGCATACCTGCAGAGCAACAGCGCAAGCCTCTTTCCCTTTTCCACAGGCCAAACTTCACATCAACGCGGAGCCGACGGTATCGGATTCGACAGGAACACGCGCAGCAGCTGTGGCTTTCTGTCGTCTCCTTCCTTTGACAGCGGGGGTCGCTGAACACTGATCTGATGCCTCTCTTTTCATCGTCCAGCTCTCAGAGATCGCTCGAGGAAGGAAAATCGCTGGGGGACGAAGGTATAAGACAAGGCCCCCCAGTGGACATTTTCCTTCCCCTCTTCTCTCTTCAGAATACAGCCATCATGAGCAGATCATGAAGCGTTCAACACGCACCAGCGTTCAACACGCACGCGTTCAACACGCACCAGCGTTCAACACGCGCCCCGGCCTCGACAGGACGACTCGGCGGCAGGACGACCCGACGGCAGGACGACCTCCCTCAACATGTCAATCGGTTCGGACCGTGAGAGGGTTCACGACGCCCGCGAGGCCTTGTCATTGAGGGGCATGTGCTGCAGCTGGTGCGGGAGTTCCCTTCTCGCTG
>RDSH01000236.1:0-30772 GCA_009428295.1 Tilletia walkeri
TTCTTCTTTGGCAAGCTGTCGGTGGTCGCCAGGTGCTTGGTAGGCCCATCGCGCCTGAGCCCTGGAGTAAGCATGGGAAGGAAATAAAAATAATCTACAAAGAGAGCTTCGCAAGGCGCGTCTGTACCGTGACTGAGCCGAGCCTGGGACGCGGTTGAGTGACGATTTTCTGACCACCGCACCGATACCGCGTCAGGGCCTCGGTTGAGTCACGGCTGCGCTGCGTTTCCGCGGCGTCTGGCCCTTTGGCGTCTCCACCGCGTCTCAGCCGTGGATTAGGGTTACTGTGACTTTTGGGGCTTGGGGATGACCTCGAATCTCGCAAGTCTGGGGAAAAGAGGATTTCCACACCGCACGGCGAAAGTTTTTGAAGTTATGATCGCATGATCACCGAAGGCGAAATTGGCGGCAAAATGCTGATCTCGGCGATGTAGATGTGCGAAACACCAAAGTCCGGATTACATAATTTTGCGTGTCGCGTGCCGGCCGAGGTACGCAGGGCCCCTGCCAACCTTCACGCCTCCTTCGACCTTTACCTTCCTCCATCTAAATCTGAACCGGAAACTATCCATCATCCGCAACAGCACTGACGACTCTAGGGACAATGGAACAAACTGCCTTCCTGCACGCGAGCTATGCTCACCCTCTCACCCGCTCACTCCAGTCTCAGAGCAGAGCCCTCACCAAGGACATGTTCATGTATCCAAGTGAGGCAAACACTTCCTCCCCTTCGAAATCAATATTGTGGTCCACAAGTTGAACAACTCTCTTGTCCTTTCTTTCTCTCGATCGCAGTCTTCATCACCGACGACCCAGATGCATCCATTGAACTCGCGTCCATGCCCGGTCAACGGCGATGGGGCGTAAACAAGCTCGAGGAGTTCCTGGGTCCATTGGTACGGAAGGGCCTCAAAAGCGTCATCCTCTTCGGTGTCCCTACAAAGGCTCCCAAGGTACGTTCGGTGTCTCTCTCCGCATCTGGAAATGTACACTGAACCAGCTTTGGTTCTGGAGTACAGGACGACAAAGGCTCCCTCGCCGACGATCCCTCAACACCCGTAATCCTCGCCCTTCAAAAGCTCCGAACCCTCTTTCCAAACCTCTACCTCGCAACCGACGTCTGTCTCTGCGAGTACACCTCCCACGGACACTGCGGTGTCCTCCATGAGGATGGTACCATCAACAATGCTCCCTCCATTGAGCGGTTGGCGGAGGTGGCTGTTGCGTATGCGAAGGCGGGGGCACATTGTGTTGCGCCTTCTGACATGATGGATGGACGGGTTGGGGCGATCAAGAGGGCATTGATTAAGGAAGGTTTGGCAAGTCGGACGACACTCATGGCGTACTCTGCCAAGTTCGCTTCCAGTCTCTATGGACCTTTCCGGTGAGTTTCTCCCTCATCTTCTAGAAGGCGATTCCCTACGACGTAACCTCACCACTTGTCACTTGTGAAAATAACAGCGACGCGGTCGACTCAGCCCCTTCCTTCGGCGACAGGAGATGCTACCAACTACCCCCACACGCCCGTGGTCTCGCCCGTCGCGCAATTACACGCGACCTCGCAGAAGGCGCAGACATCATCATGGTCAAACCAGGTCTGCCTTACCTCGACATCCTCGCTGAAGCCCGCTCTGAATTGGCGAAGGACGTGCCGCTGGCTGTGTACCAGGTCAGTGGGGAGTTTGCTATGATTCATGCGGGGGCGAAGGCTGGGGTTTATGAGTTGAGGAGGATGGCGGAGGAGACGGCGCAGAGTATGGTTAGGGCGGGTGCTACCTTGCTCTTGACGTACTTCACCCCTGATTTCCTTGATGTGAGTATCTCTTTCTGTCTGTTCTCTGCTTGAGTGGTCGTTTTCTGACTTCTTCTTATGCAGTGGCTCGACGACCCGCGCGAAGCCTGAAGAGATCCATCTCCACTCCCTAGTGTATTCACACGCGCAGTATAAATCTTCCCTGTCTCTCTCAAAATGTATACTGCCGTTCCTTCCAGTTGTCTGCTTTCTGCAAGTATGCATAAAGCGCGCCGCGATACAAAATCCAAAGAGAGATTTGGCAATCTCTGATTCGATTCCGTGTTTGAGATATTGGTTGTAGTTGTTCTTGTCATGCGTATGGTCGTTATGAGAAGCAAGATAGAGGTAAGCCAAGGTTCGAGACGGGTTTGACTTGGAGTGGACTGAGGGGTGGATATGTTGCCGATAGCTGGATTTTTCTGCCCTTCTCATTGGATGCAGCATTGCTCCTGCCCGCCGCCTCCGAGGCCGAGCGAGTCGAGTTCCGGGGGCATGTCTCCGACGACCTCCTTAGGAGGTTGTCCGCACTCTTGCATCTAGAACCATCGCAAGCGTCCCTCATAAGAGTCAGAAAAGGAACCTATCAAGGGCAACTCGCTATCTTCAAACTCACCGAGTCCATAAGTTCCTGCACCTGAGCCTTCTTCGCCTTCTTCTCCTCTTCTGTCCCATTGTCGAAGGCCGGGTCCTCGAAGACGGCGACGACTTCGGAGACGAAGCGGAGTTGCGCTTCGTAGCGTGCCCGGTCCTCGGCTGAGATGGAGCTTGCGGCGGGGGAGGCAAAGTATTCAGGGTACTGGGAGATAAGGAAAGTGGATAAAGTAAGTGAGGGAGTCAAATTATGCCAAAGAATGAATGGGGGACACGCACCTTATCCCGGAGTTCCTTCAGTGGCTCATAGAGGATATCCTTACTGAGCAGCTCGCCCATCATACTCTCCAACATTCCAGCCAACTCGGGCTCCCCCTCACCCCCACCTTCAGCCCCGCCGAGAGCCGAGAAGATCTTGGCGAGTTCTTCCTCGGACGGCATTCCGAGGCCGTCTGCTCCACCGGAGGGGCCGGAAGAGGATGCGTTGGTGTCTGATTCGCGGAGTTTGGCCATGGTTTGGCGGATGGTCTCGGCGAAGTCGGCTGGTGCTCCCCCTGCTGCTGTTCCCGCTGCTGCGCTTGCACCTGGGGCGGCCCTTGCTCCCGCTGCTGCGCCTGCGCCTGCTCCTGCTGCTGCTGCGCCTGCGGCGCCCTGTGGACCGAGACCCATGGCAGCCATCATCTCCTCGAAGCCTCGCATGAGTTCATCCTCGTTGAGATCTGGCATACCATCTTCGTCGTCTTCGTCTTCATCTTCGACGGCGGCGGTCTTGGTCTTGTCTGAGGACGGAGCTGGAGTGGCTGCTGCTGTTGTCGAAGAGGAAGCTGTAGCTGTTGATGATTTTGAGGCGGCTAATGATGCGGGTACTGGCTTTGCTGTTGTGCTGGACTTGTTGAACTCGTCCAAGACGTCTGTGGAGGAGGGAAGGTAGCATTTAGTCAAGTGGCATCGCTGCAGATCCGCCGAGGGATGGGCTAATGCTCACCATCGAGGTCGTCGAGATCCTCCTCGACTGCTGGGTTTGTTGGTGGGACATCTGCCTTCTTGTTCTCGTCTGCCATAGTTGCTGAGGGTGTATTTGAAGGTAAGATGATGGTCGTAAGAAGGAACGAGAGCATTCTGATTGGGTGGTGTGAGATTGTCACTTTCCTCCGCATGTCGCTCAGCTCAGATACACACAATTCCACAGGCGAGGGGGGGATCATGACCAGAAGCGTGACGCATAGTAGCAAGGTACTTCTTTGAATGAGAGAGCGAGAGAAGAAGGAAGAGTATAGCGTAGATGGGATATGTGAGAATGGTTCAAGATCGAAGTCGTGCCTTCGGTCCCCTCCCCTGAGCTGGTTCGACAGAGGCGTGGTGGTGGGACCGCGCAAAAACAGCAACGAGGCTAGGAGTCCTTTGTATGGGGGTGATAGTGACTCAAATCTTGCGTTCGGCATCCTTGACGGCTTCTGCGGCTGATTTTACTGCTCCCTTGACCTGTTGTCCAGCGTCCTTGATGCCGTCCTTGATACCGTCTGTGAGGGTAGCTTCTCTCCCGCCAAAGTAGTGATATCTCTGTGAAGGGAAGGAAATAGAGGAGATATTGAGTACCTATCCGTGTGCGCGCCTGTGTATATCGAGAGAAAACTCACGCAGAAGCGGGCGAGTTGTGTGTACTGTGCTGTTGCGTTTGTCATGTGACATGCGAAGAGGAGGTAATTCCGTGGTTGGACGCGCCATGCGAAGCGCATGAATACGGTTCTGAGGAGAGAGAAGAGGAGTGTGAGCTGAGAGAGAGGGGGAGAGAGATGAGGACAGATGCGTACGAGTATGCTGCGAGTGCTGTGGTCATGGATCCACTGATGACTTCTTCATCCTTCTTGAGATCTGCGATGGCTGCGAGAGGGAGACCCCAGTTGGCGACGGGACCCCAGAAGTGTGTGGACTGTGTATACAGAAGAGGAGATGTGAGCATTGCGTTGTGAGTGATAATAGCAGAGAAGAATGAAGAGTACTGACGAAGAAGTATTCGCGTGCTGCTGGTGAGCGGAGCCATGCTGAGAATCCTGATGCCATGATGAGTATGTACCAGCGGGGAGAGTAGCGCAGAGAGAAGAGTGAGTTGGATGTCGAGATGAATGCGTTCGCTGTCGAGGATGATGATGAGGTCGTTGCTGGGGACTTTTGTTGAGTGAGGCGAAGGTGTTCTGTGCGGGAGTCATTCTTAGAAATGATCATGCGGATATCCCGGCCCGATCTGCACGTGATCATCGTAAATGCCAAGTGAGTGCAGCACGTGGCCTCCACATTCTCACTAAATAAATTTATTTCCACCGAGGGCCAAAGCGCTGACGTCGATGGAAGATCCACGTCGATACTCTTCTTGCACTCGTACCACCATCTCCATTCTCTTCCCCCCCTGGTGATATAGGAAAAGATGCTCGAACACGCCTGGACTCTGACCGTGGACGACATCCTCAAGCAGCTCATCGTAGACCCAGCACTCGGCCTCAGCACAGCAGAAGTACTCAAACGCAGACAAGAACATGGCACCAACACCCTCCCAGAAGAACCAGCAACTCCGCTCTGGAAACGCATCCTCGCACAGTTCGAAGATACACTCGTCCTCATCCTGCTAGGATCAGCTGTCGTCTCCTTCCTACTCGCCCTCGTAGACAGAGATCCAGAAACAACTTCTCTCGCAGCAGCACTCATCGAACCATCCGTCATCTTCCTCATCCTCATCGCAAACGCAACTGTCGGCGTCATCCAGGAGTCACACGCCGACCAGGCAATAGAAGCACTCAAGGAATACTCCCCCGAACAGGCAACCGTAGTACGCGACGCAGGCACCGTCTCACGCGTGTCCGCCGCAGACCTCGTCCCCGGCGACGTCCTCCATCTCGGCGTGGGGGACAAGATCCCCGCCGACGCACGCGTCATCACCCTCGCGTCCTCCGTCCTCTCCGTCGACCAGGCCATCCTCACCGGAGAGTCAGAGTCCGTCTCCAAACGACCAGGCGTCATCAGCGATGTACAGGCCGTCAAGCAGGACATGAAGAACACCCTCTTCAGCGGAACCACAATCACAACTGGATCATGCACAGCCATCGTCGTCCTCACTGGATCAAACACAGCCATCGGTCACATTCACTCACAGATCAGCGGAAACAAGGACGGAGACGAGCAGGAACAGCGCACACCCCTCAAGGTCAAGCTCGACGACTTCGGAGACATGCTCGCCAAAGTCATCACCGTCATCTGCGTCCTCGTCTGGCTCATCAACATCCGGCACTTCAACGACGGCACACACGGAGGCTGGCTCAAGGGAGCCATCTACTACTTCAAGATTGCCGTCGCTCTTGCCGTCGCCGCCATCCCAGAAGGTCTCGCTGCCGTCATCACAGCCTGTCTCGCTCTCGGCACACAGAAGATGGCCAAGAAGAACGCCATCGTCCGTCATCTGCCCTCGGTCGAGACTCTCGGATCCACCAATGTCATCTGCTCCGACAAGACCGGAACACTCACCACCAACCAGATGGGCGTCACCGACTTCATCACTCTCTCTTCCGATGGATCCTCCCTCGCTGCGTACACGGTCCAGGGTACAACCTTCGCACCCTACGGCGACATCACCACGGCCTCTGGCAAACCCGTCTCACAGCTCAACCAGGAAGGAACAGCAATCCACGCCCTCGCCGAAGTCTGTGCCATCTGCAACGACGCCGCCGTCTCCATCGACGACAAGGGTCAGTACTCTGCCATCGGTCAGCCTACAGAGGCAGCCCTCAAGGTCCTCGTCGAGAAGATCCAGCATCACGACGAGCGCGTCAACAAGACCTTGGCCTCTCTCTCCGCTCCCCAGCGCGTCATGGCCGTCAGTGAGACCTACCACCGCGCCAACCCGCGTCTTCTTACCCTCGAATTCACCCGCGACCGCAAATCCATGTCGACCCTCATCAAGCGCTCTTCAACTGGGAAAGGCGCCCTCCTCGTCAAGGGAGCTCCCGACAGCATCATCGAACGCAGCACCAACATCCTCTCGGCCGACGGATCCACCGTGAAACTCACCCCTGCCATCCGTTCGCAGATCCAGGAGAAGATCCTCACCTACGCTCGACGCGGTCTGCGTTGTCTCGCCCTCGCCGTCGCAGAAGACGTCTCAGCGGACCCAGCATCCTACTCAGCCGACTCATCTGCCGAATACGTCCGCTTCGAGCAGAACTTGACCCTCGTGGGTGTAGTTGGCATGCGGGACCCTCCCCGTCCAGAGGTTCGCGCTGCCATTGCTCGTTGCAGGGACGCCGGCATTCGCACCATTGTCATCACCGGCGACGACAAGAACACGGCTGAGACGATCTGCAGGGATATCGGTATCTTCGGGAGCGAGGAGGACTTGGGTGGGAAGAGCTTTACCGGTCGGGAGTTTGATGCGTTGAGTCAGGGGGAGAAAGTCCAGGCTGCATTGAATGCGAGTTTGTTCTCCAGGGTCGAGCCGTCGCATAAGACTGCTTTGGTGGATCTGTTGCAGGGGCAGGGACTTGTCGTTGCCATGACTGGTGACGGTGGTGAGTTTTGCTACTACATTCGAGGAGCGTGATCATTGGGAGACTGATTTGGTTCTTGCTCTTTTTATGAACAGTTAACGACGCGCCTGCGCTCAAGCGCGCTGATATCGGTATTGCTATGGGCTCAGGAACGGACGTCGCTCGTCTCGCGGCCGACATGGTTCTTGCAGTGAGTTTGTTCATTGACTCTTTCCTTCATACCAAAAGAGCATGTTCTCAACAATCTTCACTTATCCCGTTGAAATTTTTCCTTAGGACGACAACTTTGCTACAATCACCAGCGCGGTCGAAGAGGGTCGCAGCATCTACAACAACACCCAGTCCTTCATCCGCTACCTAATCTCTTCCAACATCGGCGAAGTCGTTTCTATATTCCTCACCGTCCTCCTCGGCATGCCCGAGGCTCTGCTTCCCATCCAGCTCCTCTGGGTCAACCTCGTCACCGACGGTCTGCCCGCTACAGCGCTCGGACTGAACCCACCGGACGCTGGCATCATGTCGCACAAGCCTCGTCGGAGGGATGATCCCCTGGTCGACAAGTGGCTCTTCGTCCGGCTTTGCGTTGTGGGCACGTACGTTGGTATTGCCACTGTGGGCGGGTACGCGTGGTGGTTCATGTCCTACGTGGGCGGACCTCAGCTTACCTTCTCGCAGTTGGTCAAGTACCGCTCGTGCTCTACCGAATTCCCTCAGGTTGCGTTCCAGACTTCCAGCGCGCTCGGCGGGCTTCGATTTGGATGTGACATGTTCACGCCTGAGCATCTGGCGGGTCGGGCGGCTACTACGATGAGCTTGAGTATTTTGGTGGTCGTCGAGATGGCCAATGCGATTTCGTCGATTACCACGAATGACAGTTTGTTCACGACGCCGCCTACACGGAATATGTGGTTGATTGGGGCGGTGATGTTGAGCATGTTGCTGCACTTTATGATTCTTTATGTGAGTCGTCTTGGCTCAGATTCGAAGCTGCGTTACGGATCGAAACTGACGATACTTCTTTTCGCCTTGCATTTGCAGGTGCCCATCTTCCAGGATATCTTCGTTGTCACCCCGCTGTCATGGGAGGAGTGGAAGGGTGTCCTCGCGATCTCTCTGCCCGTCATCCTGGTCGACGAGATCTGCAAGTGGGCTTCGCGCAACATCTTCGACCCCGAGGTCAAGCAGACAAAGAAGGTCAAGGTCGACTAGAAGGCTTCTCTGCTCCCTTTCCAAAACAAAAAGAACTTTGCAATCAATCGCTACAATCAGGGATCAAGTGTGGTTTTCTTCATCTCTCCAGTGTCTTCTCTGCTTTCTCTTAATATCCAAATTCAATCAGGGCTTTTCTTTCTGACTCTGAGCGAAGTGAGGACTTGATCTTGGGGGTTTGCGAAGGGTTGGGTATATGCTACATGGGACGACAGACGACGGGAAGAGAGAGCGGAGGGAGTGGTGATCAGTCGTAGTCACCCCCATCATCGCCCCCGCCACCATCGCCCAAGCCGTCTTCATCTCCACCCTCCCCATTGTCGAAGTACGAAAACACATAGTCGTCATCCTCCTCATCCTCATACTCTCCCATCAACTGCCGGTTCTGCTCCTCATCCTCCGCATCCTGCTTCTCCGCCTCCAAGCGGGCCCGTCGCGTGTCATCATCGTCCTCATCACCCAGCCCGGCTCCGCCGTTCGCTTCGGCCAGTCGGTCGAGCGCGGAGAGACGCGAGCCGCTTGCGCCGCCGGATCGAGCTTGGAGACGGGCTGTTGCTCGTTCGCGACGGACGACGCCGTTCATGTAGGAGTCCCAGACGTCGCCTGGGAAGAATTCTCGGTTCATCTTGACTGTTTTGAGGGAGGGTAGCTCTTGTTCTGCTGGTCTGTATTTGTCTGAGTATCTTCCCAGAGCTGTGAACGAGGGAGGGAGGGAGAGAGAGAGCGCGCGGCAGAAGAAGCAGGTAAAGCAAGTCAATAATCGGCTCCGCAGTGCTGGCGTCGGGGAGCTGCTAGAAGCACTCACTTTGAGACTTCTTCTCCTTCTGAACCACCCAGTATGGCGAATGCCGCTGCTCGCGCATGTACTTCAGCTGGTACTGCGCATACCGCTGCTCGCGCTCATCAATACGACCCAGCGACGGAAGATTGTGCATCTCCTATGGCGCAGAAAACAACAAAGCAATTGAGCATGATCAGCATGAGCAAAGAAAGGTTCCAGCGAGTCGACATACCGGATACAGCTTCATGGGCGTCTTGTCGAGCGCGTTTACATCTTGCAAGTCTTGGAACGAGATGGTCGGTCCGAGCCCGTTGCCTAGTTGACCACCAGCGCGCCCGAAACGACCACCTCCTCGTCCACCGCCGCGCCCTCCGCCTCGTCCAGACATATCTCACGCAAGAAAAAAGAAACGTTGGGTCGTGGCTGATCAGCTAATCGGAGTGCAGGAAGGGTCAAGGTTGTCGATGAAAGCGTGGAAATGGAGTTGCGGCCCAGTTCTGTCATTAAGGGCCTGATCAGTATCAAGCCCGCAAGTACACAGACCTACCACACCGTGGGTCAACATCTGAAATTCACAACACCACCACGCACACATGACCTTATGAGTACAACATGTCTATGTCAAAAGAGGAATAATACGCTAATCAGTACCACGCATCTTCTCCCGCTTTCCGTTGTGCATTTGGGGTTGTTTTGACTGACTTTTTACTGTGAGGAGTGTCGATTTCAAAACGCACAAATTGGGTGAAAACTGGCTGAGAAAAACACCAGTCGGTGGGTCGAGCAGATCGGGTGAAAATCACCAAAATACCTTGATCAAAAGTCAACAACTGTGAACATGAGACGACCCCAGCTCGCGCCCATGAAAACCCTGGAGCTCGCAACACCATGTTGCGAGAGCGCTTCGAGGCTTCGCGAAATCGCGCGCGTCGCGCGCTCCGCGCGCGCCCGCGCTGAAACGCGTCTCTTCTTCGTGCTGGTCTCTCTCCTTCTTCCTGTAGCCTGTAACAATCTGCCAGTAACAACTGTTCTCTATTCATCCTTACGCTGTCTATCAAGGCTCAAGCGCAGGGGGTTGTTGGAACTTGAATCCATCCATATGCCACAGCAAGGTAACGATCCGGAGCCGACTCGTCTTTGCTCAACATGTCATCAACGACGACCGGTTTCGACATTCTCTTTCCTAGCAAACGGGTCACAACGAAAGACCTGCTCCCGACACGAGAAGCGCGCCGTCTCCACGGATTCTTGGGATGATCTGGTTCGGTCCGTACGGAGACACGGCATCAGCGGAGCCCAGAGTAACCTCCTTCAGCTCGACGTCTGCATCAGTGGTCGGCAAACTTTTAGACTTTCTTATTAGACTTTCGAAAAGTCTAATAGTCTAGACTTTTTCGGGCTTAGACTTTCACACTTTTGGGCTTAGACTTGGACTTGAACTTTTTGGCGGGGAGGGCAGACTAAAAGTTTAAAAAGTCTAAAAGTCCAACACTGCTTTGAAATGTCAGACTATTGGACTATTAGACAGACTTATTGTCCAACAGTCACAAAAATGATTAGACTTATTTGGACTTTTAGTTAAATGCTCACACGGCTGAGCGACTATGTGACCAAAAGTCTGTTCTATCGTGACTTAAAGTCGAAATTGCGGCTGACATTTTTAAAAACAATATTTTTAAAATGGCCAAAAATTTGGTGTTTTCGTCTTTAAGTCTTAACAGTTGGACTTTCAGTCATAAAAGTCCCAATAAAGTCACTATTTGCGCCAAAATTTTGTGTCAGACTTTTAGTCTGACTTTGTGACTAAAGTCTAGACTTGGACTTGGACTTTTGAACTTTTGGGAACATTAGACTTGGACTTGGACTTTTGAAATCGAAAAATGTTAGACTTTTAGTCCATGCCGACCACTGGTCTGCATCGACTATCAAAACATCCCCGTCCCTGTCCCAGCTCCCGCCAGTCATGATGCACTAAACAATTCGGCTCGTCTCATTGCTCGGGAGCTGTGGGAGCTCTCTGGGTTCCGCTTCGTCACACATACCACGCATCTGGGTAAAGCAGGATCACATTTCTATTTCTACTGTGCACAAGATCGAGACAGACTGCGATCGTCACAAGGAACAGGAAAACGAGCACCTTCTCCCGGTATTGCCGCTTTTGAGTGTCAAGGTCGTCTGGTACTTGTTTTCAAGCCAGGGTCGCGATTGGTCAACATTCGCATCGAGCATACTTCGCATGAGGCGTACTGCGACAAGACGCTCAAGCCCGAAGTGGTTGAATATATCGAAATGCATCTTGATTCCACGCCCAGACAGCTGTATCAAGACATCTTGGCGCACGACGACCTTGGTCCATTGGCCCGCAACGTCACCCAAAAGCAGGTCTGGTACTGGTGGACGAGACGATCCTCGGAGAGCTGGCATCTTCTGTCGGATCCTTTCGAGTCCATCGGAGCTGCCCTAGGCGAAAACACACTGGACGAAGCTAGCAATCCTGGTGCTGGAGCCAGAGCGATAGCAAATCATATCAATCAGCACACAAGACCACTTCCAGCCGCGCAAGTTCTCTCACCTGTCATTCTGGGTCAAGCGATCAGAAAAGAAGGGAGCATTTGAGGCTACGCGCTCTACGCAATAGGCCTGATTGCTACGCTGCGCAATCACACTCTGGAGATCAGCTTGGACGCAACATTCGGGACCAACAGCAGCGGACATGACCTCTTTGCCGTCCTGGCGGAGGTAGAAGGAACCGGAGTGCCTCTGGTCTATGTTCTTCTTGACACCAAAGACATGAAGGGAGATGGAAGGCGTATAGAGATGTTGGCGGAGGTTTTGGCGATGTTGAAAGGCATGGGGGTTTCTCCGCTGTTTGTTGGATGCGATAAGGAGGTGGCCGATATCAAAGCAATCGGACAAGTCTGGCCAGACGCCAAAATACAACTCTGCTACTGGCACGTCAGAAGAGCCTTACGTCAGTGCTTGGGAAACGGCAAAGCTACTATGACGAACCACTACGATGCTTACGAGGCAGCAGCGACTGTTACCGGTCTCGATGTGTGCTGGGGGGTGTCGGAGCGGCGTCGGCATCGTCCGGAGCTGTGCACTTGCCCATCTCGAAGAACGCCCACGGCAGAGGACTCGAATGTCCTGAACTTGACGTGGGACAAGGCGGGACGAGTTGAGCTTCCCAAGGAGCAGATCGAGGCACTAGTCGAGTTTATATGCCGACATTATAACGCCCATCCACTGTTCCCTTCCATTTCCGGCGCGTCGCTCACCGCCGAACAGCTGCGAGTTCAGGCCGCAACAGAGACGTATCAGTTCTGCCATTCGAGAGGATGGGCACGGGTGTGAGCCTACCTTTGGACGAACTGGTATCGACGCGATGAATGGGAGCTTTGGGCGCGAAGTGCAAGCGCAACGATTCCGGTCTTGAAGACAACGATGATCTGCGAATCACATTGGAGACTCATTAAGCATGACTATCTTCACAACTTCGCCAGACCAAGGCTCGATCACGTTGCTCACATTATACGAACCCGGCTTATCCCCCACATGGTTCGACGTGTTCACTCCCTGCTCAAAGGAGAGACCAGGATGGTGACGCCAAGTTGGAAGCGGGCACTGGTGAAGGCATGGCGGGAGGCAGAGAATGCAGACATAGTCAGCAGCGAAGCGGTTTTGCGGTATAAGACGTGCACTCACAGATGGACGTGTGCCTGCGAGTCCTTCCTACAAAGTCGTTTCCTCATCTGCAAGCACCTCATCCAGATGGTGAAACCTATGTCAACTGCAGATCTCAAGACGATGAAGCGTCACCGCGAACCTCCCTTCTGGACTCACCCTCAGCTCGGAAGTTCCCAGCCAGAGCAGCGTTGTGGACAAGGATGCGACGTAGGCGACGTTCCACTCCCAGTAGACGAGCGCGAAGGAGATGAACCTGACGATGGGGAGGGGGACGAGGGACACGCTGCTGAGAACGAAGGCAATGCCAATGGGGAGTGGAGTGAAGATGAGGAGGAGCAAGAGCCGTTAGTCAACGAGCGCTTTGAAACAGCTACCTTGATGCTCACTCGTATGAAGAAGCTGCTTGAGCGCGAACAGCCTTGGTCATCCCGGCCTTTCATCGAAGCATTCCTCCGCAGTAATCGCCAGAACCTCAAGCTACTGGAGGACGATGACAAAAGATTGGCGCGTCAGACGATAGGAATGACGTGGCAAAATAATCGGAATCCAGCATCCATGTACTTACGAGGCGAAGAGCCGGTGTAAACGGTCCAAATATTGCTATGTATCTACCCTTGCTTCACCGAACAATCAACATTCAACAGCCTCGACGCGGAGCTGATGTCGAAGACTGGTTCAAAGCTAGAGTGCTGGACTACCAGAGCTTCGCTGTCAAAGAGAAATTGACGAGGTCAGCCCAAGTTCTGGTTACTGGTAGGACAACTACTGAGCATTGAACATGGACAGCACATACCCATGTTGAGACGAAGAATAAGACAAGAAGTGCCCCAGTAGGGGAGGACACTAGCCGCAGTGCAGTGCTCGCTCAGTCAACGCGATAAACGTGATGTGGATGAGATGATCTGGTATGATGTAGCCAGCAATGATTCAGGTAGCGTCGTAGCTAGCAGAGCACGAGCCGCGAGGAGAACTGGATGAGGACGACGGACGGATGCAATGAGTGAGGATTGAGGAACCAAGTGCATAGACGCATCGGCGGAGGCCAAAGACGATGAGGGGGCTGTGGCGGATCATGCAGAGGTGACGGCCGACGGCCGACAGGCATTAGCGCTCCGGCAAGCGAAGACGATGGATTGAGCGAGGTCTGGTCCGTAGGCGCGCGAGTACTTTGCGCACCGCACCGGTAGAGGGGATAAGACGGATGGGCGATGATACGAGGACCAGAGAACCGACAAGCAGCATTAGCGCACCGGCGGGGGCGGGTGTATGAGCGGTGGTGGATGGATGAAAAGCAGCATTAGCGCACCGGCGGAGGCGGACGAACAGTGGCGGATGCAGAGACGAGACCGACCAGCGTTACCGCACCGCAGCATTAGCGCACCGGCGAAGGCGATGGGGACGAATGGTGGCGGGTGGCGAGTGGAGAAACGAGACCGACCAGCATTAGCGCACCGCAGCATTAGCGCACCGGCGGGGCGATGAGGCGAATGAGCGGTAGCGGATGGAGGGACCGACAAGCATGAAGCAGCAGAAGCAGCAGAAGCGCACCGCAGCGGCGGAGGGGACGGGCTGGATGGGCGGTGGCGGATGGAGCGACCGACAAGCAGCATTAGCGCACCGGTAAAGCATTAGCGCACTGGCGGAAGGAACGGGCTGGATGAGCGGTGGCGAGTGGAGAGATCGACAAGCATTAGCGCACCGGTGGAGGCGACGGGCTGGATGGAAGATGGCGGATGGAGAGACGGCCGAGCAGCATTAGCGCACCGGCAGAGCATTAGCGCACCGGCGGAGGGGACGGGTTGGATGGGCGGTGACGGAGGAGAGACTGACCGGCAGAGCATTAGCGCACCGGCGGAGGGGACGGGTTGGATGGATGGACGGGGAGGAGGGCGGAGCAGCATTAGCGCGCCGGTGGAGAGAGCGGGGTGGATGGATGGTGGAAGATGAAGAGACGGAGCACCAGCATTAGCGCGCCGGCGGAGGGGACGGGCTGGAATCTGGATGGGCGGTATGGGATGGAGAGATGTCGAGCGAGGATCGAATCACCGACAAGCAATGGTGCACAGGCGGAGACAGAACCGAGGGGTAGATGCGTGGATGCGGGTGGAGAGACACGACGACCGAGCATCGGCAGAGAGGACTACATTGGATGGAAACAGGGAGAGAAGAGATCAGTACCAAGCTCCAGCTGCGTTCACAATGCACATCGATAACTCACTGGAAAATGCCTTGATGGTCTAGAAATGAGAGCAAAGGTACTTGTGTTTGATTGGGGAGGAAGAGATGGACGAGATAGGTGGTGGATGGCTGGTTGGCTGGCGCTTGGTGACAGGTGACTGGTGGGGGACCTCAAGATTGAAAAGTCATCATGTCCCAGCAACATGGTGTTGCGAGCTCCAGGGTTTTCTTGGGCGCGATCTGGATCCTTCTGAACATGAATGCAACGCGTCGCGTCCAACGCGTTGAAACTCGCGTGTCAAAGGCCAAAGACGCGTGGAGAAAGAGGTGCGCGAAAAGAGATCTGTTCGTTGTTTGAAGCTTGAAGAGAGCCACAGCAACAGAAGCTCTTCAAAATGCCAACGCCAGTTGAAAGACAGGCCAACCGACAAGCTGCAGAGCTGCGCGTGCTACAGGGACTTGCGCTCTACGCTAAGGACGGCTACAGTCTGTCCCAAGCAGCTGCAATCTCTCAGGCGCCCAAAGAAACTATAGGCCGCAGATCGCTTGGACAAGTCTCTCAATCCGACAGAGTCGCCAAGAGCCAACGGCTCACAGCGCCTCAATGCATCTGAGGAAGAGGCGCTGGTGAAATACATTCTGCAGATGGAAGCATCGGGCTTTCCACTGCGCCAGATCGACGTAGAGGCGTCAGCACAGGCTCTCATCTTGGCTCGTTGGAAAGGAGACACTCCTCCAGAGCCCATGGGCATTCACTGGTTTTCCCGCTTCGTAGACCGCCACAAGCATCGTTTAGCGTCCAAGACGAAGGCATCACTGTCTCGAGATCGTGTGCGCGGCCTCACAAAGTCCCACGTCGGTCGCTTCTACATGATAGTGAGTCAGTGCCTGGCGGTTGCTTCCTGGCACTTGCTCTGTGTCTGATCTGTCCCTCTTACCTCACGCAGTTAGAGAGTCTGCTGCAGGAATACAAATACGATGCTTCTTGCATTCTGTCTATGGACGAGACCGGCGTGCAGCACGGCGTGGCGTCGCGGTCATTTAAGTACGCGCTGTCTCGAGATCAGACTATAGCGGCCAGGAAAGGTGTGTTTGTTTTGTTTGTTTGTGGTTGGCAACTAGCTTCCCTCTTGCCCTGGTTGGCTCTTTCATTCTGCTGGGCAGTAGATCCACGGAGTCAGGCTCTACCTCCCGTGCAGCATTCACTCGAAGGAGCAGTCAGTGTTCTGCTGTGTCTACCTTTGGGGGGGTTATGCGTGGGATCAGGCTCTGGCTCTGTGTATCTGCTGCTTGACAGGCTGGGAGAACAAGACGGGATGCAGGAGGGTTGATGCCGGCAGCAAGCCACGATGCACTACTGCCTACTGATCAGAAATCTTAACTTTCATGCATGCAGACGGTTCTCAAGAACTGACTACGGTGATTGAAACGATTGCAGCAGACGGCACATCGCTCCCGCCGGTCTACGTGTTCAAAGGCAAGATGGTGAACCTCAGGCATGCTGTCGAGGACAGGCTCGGCGGGTTCATCACGGGCAGCGAGCCGGGGTGGACGAATACATCAATTGCTCAGCAGTGGTTCGAGCGCGTCTTCATTCCCGGGAAAAAAGTTAATACATCTGGGGCTGCATCTGCAGAGGACAATGGGACTGCGGTGGGAGCGAGGGAGGAGGGGGCAGGAGGAGAGCCAGTCGCTGAAGCTCTGCCTGCTCCTCGTTTGTTGATCATGGTGAGAGCTTCTTTTGTTTGTTGGTCATAAGCATGAAGCTGCACTGCTGCAGCTAGCAGCTGAGAGCAGATGAAGATCATGCACAGTAATACAAAAGACTGATCTGAACTTTGCTTTCATACAACAGGACGGACACACATCGCATTTTACCTTGCAGATGGTGATGAAGGCGAAGGAAGCCAATACCACATTATGGCCCTCCCTGCGCACTCCACGCATGGATTGGCGCCTCTGGATCGCACCTGCTTTGGTCCTCTGAAGCAGGCGTGGGCTGAGACACAACGAGTAGAAATCATGCTCACAAGTGTGGTTCGGAAAGAGGATGTCATCAGGTACGCATGTGGATATGGAGACTGTCTGCAACTCTGCATGCGTTCGCTTTATGAGGGTTATTGATCAGAAACGGGCTCCTTGTTTGAGCCCGTTTGTTTAAATTTGTGCAGACTGTACCAGACTGCAAGAGATAAAGCTTTTACAGCTACAAACATTCGAAAGGGCTTTGCGACTACCGGAATATGGCCGTTCAACCCGAATGCCATTCCAGAAGCCATATTTTTTCGACGCGCTCCGACGGAGGCAGAGCTGGAGGAGGCCAAAGAAGATGCTGCTTGGATGGAAAGCGAGCTCGCAGAGCAGCTTTACTCGCTGGTGGGTCAACAGCGATCGCTGAAAGCAAAATCTATTCTCATGCAGGCAGTTCGCGACAATAAGGAAGCCACCGCCACGGCTGTCTCATTCAATGACCTCACGGAGCGCGTCCGAATGCATGCAGCTGC
The DNA here is from genome assembly GCA_009428295.1 of Tilletia walkeri. Classification (NCBI taxonomy): domain Eukaryota; kingdom Fungi; phylum Basidiomycota; class Exobasidiomycetes; order Tilletiales; family Tilletiaceae; genus Tilletia; species Tilletia walkeri. The sequence continues at coordinate 17,278 of RDSH01000236.1, forward strand.
AATGAAGGCCAAGCCACGTTCATTGAGTCGCGCAGGACGGGGGGGCACGGTTGTATACATCAGACGAGTCTATTGCGATGATGCAGGCAGCGCAGGAGGCAAGGCAGGCAGAGGAGCAGAGGAAAGAGGCAGCAGCGGTGGAGAGGGAGGAACGGCGAGAAGCGAAGGAAAAGAAGGATGAGGAGAATAGGCAGAAACAGGCACTGCTGAAGGCTGCTAGAGCGGAGAAGCGCAAAAAGAGGATGCAGAGAAGCAGCAGAGGTTTGTGGAGAAGCTGAGGAAGCGAAAGGCTCGGGAGGCGGAGGAGGCGGAAAAACAACTCCGAAAAAAGCGCAAAATTGACGCACTTTTGGCGAAAGCTAGCCAAAACCAAACTTTTCCACCTTCCTAGAACCTACACAACTGGCCCTCACTCCCGAGGGTCTACCTCCATCACATCTCAACCTCTTCCCTTCAATCAAAGCGCGTTGTGTCCATCGTCTACATTGCTACATTTTCACTCTTGATCTCGGGTCTGATCTTTCTGTTGGAAGCTGTTGGTGGTGAAAGCAAATGTACATTTTACTTTCGAATGATTCGGTCTTTTCTCCCAGACATCTCACAGCTTCTCTGACCATGCCACCGAACTTTACCAAACGAAAGGTCCTGAAATTTCAATGGTGAGGTCGTGCTGTTGTAAGGAATCTATAGCATGTTCGTGTGCACAGTTTGGTCATGTTGTTGAGAAGCTATGGTGGTTAACCCACGGAGTGGTGGTTGACCCACGGTGTGGTAACTGTGTGTATTGATCTCAAGCCCGGGCTTGCTTTCAGCCAACACTATTTTGAGGCACCTTTTGGAGCGAAATTCATTTTTGCACGGGCTTTACCCAGACTTTAGTTCTGGGTTTTTCACGCGACATTTCTTACGGCCGTAAGGGCCTGATCAGTATCAAGCCCGGGCTTGGGTGTTTTGAGCCTAAGATTGCGTACAGCTGACAGGCAATAGAGGTACAGTCCGTGGTCACCAAGTGAAACACTCAACCCATCAGAGGTCCTCGATTGACACCAAATTTTTTCAACATAACACAGCTTGCAGTCCTAAAATAAGTCATTGCCTATAGTATAAGAAAGCCTTTGCAAATTTCCGCTTGCAATTCCATGGTGTGATTCGTGAGCTACATGCACATGGTGTTTTGTGGTACTGGGGCCCTTGTACAGACAGCCAAAAGAGGGGTCAGCAAGTGAAACACTTTTCTCAAGAGAATTGATTTTGCCCTTGCTCTCAAACATGTGAGTGGTCGGAATTTTCGTGGAAAAGTCGATTTCCACACCCGATGAGCCCGATGCGCATCATCACCCACCGAAACTTTCACCAACCATTCTGGCCCATCTTGCAACACCCACAACTCCTCAACTACTCCCTCAAATGCAATGACTCTTCTTGATCCGATCTCTTTAACGCTCATTCTTTCACTTCTATCGCAGTGCCAGTCCTATTTCGCTATGAAGTTCATGGTGATCTTCGTGCTGCAAATGTGTGTACAGATTTTCAAGTCTGTCAAATCACGACTTGGAGACCTTGTCAACACCATAACTCGCCACACACATGTCCTTTCAACGCCATATTTTGCCAGGCGCACTGCTGTTCGTAGAGGAAAAGAATGAGCTACTTTGCACATCATAGGACTCTGGAGTCCTATGGTCTGATCTGGGCGATCGTCTAGGTCGGCGTTTCCACGTCGGCGAAAAGAAAACCACATGGCGCTTTCTTCCACTCTGCACGTCTATCATACTCACTTCCTAGCAATCAACTACTACCATTCCACATCAGACATTGAACAGTCTTGCCCAGGATTCTGTACTAGAGTTCACCTTGTACTTCAGGATGTCTCCGCAAAAAGATTATGTTGACTGCTTCTCTGTCAGACTGCAGGAGAGAGACGAGGATTTTCGAGTGCATATTAATAACACGTGGCAGGGCCGCAGGGGTACCTGGGTACACGATGAAGACGCCCAGGAGCAGTGGTCGGCAAACTTTTAGACTTTCTTATTTGACTTTTGAAAAGTCTAATAGTCTAGACTTTTTCGGGCTTAGGCTTTTACACTTTTGGGCTTAGACTTGGACTTGGACTTTTTCGCGGGGAGGGCAGACTAAAAGTTTAAAAAGTCTCAATGTCCAACACTGCTTTGAAATGTCAGACTATTGGACTAACAGTCAAACTTATTGTCCAATAGTCACAAGAATGCTTAGACTTCTTTGGACTTTTAGTTCAATACTCACACGGGTGGCCGACTATGTGACCAAAAGTCTGATCTATCGTGAGCTCGTGACTTGAAGTCGAGATTGAGTCAGATATTTTCAAAAACGATATTTTGAAAATGGCCAAAAAAATTGGCGTTTTCGACTTTAAGTCTTAACAGTTGGACTTTCAGTCATCACAGTCCCAATAAGGTCACTGTTTGCGCCAAAAAATTTTATCAGACTTTTTGTCTGACTCTGTGACTAAAATCTAGACTTGGACTTGGACTTTTGAACTTTTGGGAACATTAGACTTGGACTTGGACTTTTGAGATCGAAAAATGTTTCCATGCCGACCACTGCCCAGGAGCGCCAGGAAAAGACCTCATTTCGGCGCGGGGGTTCTCACTCAAAGGGTCTCCAAATGAGTTCTGCCCAAGTCCGACCTGGGCGCCCGAAGCCGACTTGAATACCCCTTAATGTGATATGGAAAATTTGACGCATGACGCAGACTTTCAAATTTTCGACAGTTTGCGTCAAGCGTCATGGAAACTGCGTCGACCTCTGGTGGTAGACGCACTTTTCCACTATGAAAACTGCGTCATGACGCAAAAGTCTGCGTCATGGATTTTCAGCTGTACGGGTCATGACGCTCCAAGACGCACCCTTAATTTTTGACGCAATTTTACTTAGTAGCGTCATGGAAGACGCGGCAGCTGTACAGGCTCTGAGTTCAGAAAAGGTGGCCTCAGGTTTATGGAGACGCGAACCCGCAGGCTTGCGACTGAACGCAGGCTTGGAAAATCGAAGGAGAACCCATCAAAACACGACAAAGCTGTCTAAGTATTTCTTCTTACCCTTTCTTGATCATAACATCGCAACAACCTCACACTAACCGGTTCTTTCAAGGGTGTGGTCTCTTTCCTACTGTATCTACATGTTTACTTTGAGCTTCTGAGCACGCAATTAACGAAGACGCGTCGAATCGCGTCAGAATGGTGGTGTCCGCCTGGTTGAACGGCGATTTTGAAGGCAAAAGAATGGGCGCGGGTTTGACTGAGCTCGCCCTTTTTTGCAGGCTTGGACTCTGTATGGGCGGGCTTGATACTGATTAGGCCCTAAGATTTGCACCAAGGTCATTTGTTACGATCCGATTCACTCGAGCTGGAGGGAGGACCGTGGGGATGGAGGCCTCGTAGGTCGTTCCGGAAGGGAGAGAAGGAAGAGAGATGGAGGAGGTAGAAGGAGAGGTATGAGAGAGAAGGTCGAGTACCGAAGTGAATACCGAAGTGGCCTTGAGGTGTAGAGTGGCCGTGCAAGTCGAGTACCGAAGTGAGTACCGAGGTCGAGTTGGAGGCTGAGTTTGAGAGTCGGTATCGAAGTGAGTACCGAAGTGAGTACCGAAGTCGGAAGCAACGACTGAGGTAGGAGGAGAGCTCGAGAGGGATCAGGGTATGAGAACCCAAGAAGAGAGGAGCTGGGAAGAGTGTGAGAACTCAAGGGGGTTGTAACATATGATTGTCGCTTGAGGGGAAAGAGTATGTACAAGTGGGAAAAGGGGCTGCTTATATACCTTTGAGGGTCAGGTTAGCGACGAAGGGGAGCGAAGGGGAAAGATACTAAGATAGCGAGGAAGAGGAGCGAGAATGGAAGAGTGAGGCAGAAGAGGAGAGGAAGCTGAGGTGGAAGAGGGAGCGAGGCGGAAGAGGAGAAGAAGCCGAGAGAAGAGAAGAAGAGCGAAGGGAGAAAGTCGTACGATGCTCGTGTGTGAAAGTCGTACGAGGTTGAGGAGTGAGCCGAGGGAATGCCGAGGCGAGGCTTGGCGAGAATGACGTGATTGTGGCGCGGAGGTGTTGATCCGAGAGTGATGTGAAGCGGAAGTGCGAAGCCGGAGAGTGAAGCGAAGGCGGAGCCGAAGGAATGTGGAGCGGAAGTGTGAATCCGGAGAGTGGAGACGTCACACGGGAGTCGGAACCCGGAAGTGGCTCGGAGATAAGCGAATATAAGACGCGAGGTGTAGGCTTGGCGTGAGACCGGGTTGCAGGTCTAACATCATTCGAGAAAACTTTCGCAATTCTTACTCGTTCGATCTGAAATTTTGTCAGCGGTGCGGGATCTGGAATCTGGATCGTCTGTAAGGTCACCAATTTTCACGGAATTCGGAAGTGGGGGATTCTCTCCATTCACGAGAAAGTCATGATTTGAGCCGGAGATAACTGTCTGTCGCGCAGATAAAGGCGCCGACACTCTAATTTCTCTTCTCTCTTGTCCTCGCGCATAGCAACAGCACTCTTGCCTCTCCTACTCTTCACCATTCGCTCTATACCTTTGTACTCCTTCCTTCTTACGAGGACCGGGGAGGATAGCCGACAAGCGGGCGGGAGTCTGAACCACCGCCTGGGGTCAGGATTCGAAGGTCTCATGTTCACAAGTTGCATGGGCCATGTGTCTGCAAGTTGCAAACTTGCAACCAGTTGTCACAATGTAAATAGCCAGTGATGAATCAGTTGGGAGCGTCTACTTTTGTCTACAAAGCAGAATGGGTATGTATTCAGAGCTCATACCAGAGCTGGAAATCAAGTTATGTGTAAGGAAGGACGTATGTTCCGCGCCTCCGGCGGAGTTCCGCGCCTCCGCGTCCACCATCCGCCCTTACTCCGCCAAATTTCCTCCGCCGGTAGAAAACTCCGCGGCTCGAAAGTCGAAGGTGGGGCGGGCGGAGGAGGCCGGAGGACTGCCTCCGTCAGATGAGCTGCGAACGGAGGAGAGCACATGAGATGAACCCAAGATGAGGTCGCGGACGGAGGACGGAGCGGGCCGAGATTTGGCGGAGTTCCGCCGGAGTTACGCGCCTCCGCCGCATCCTCATCCGAGACCTGAAACTCGACAGTTACATGGAGGCTCTTCAATTGAGGGAGTCTCAGACACCGAAGTCTCGGTTCTTTCATCACGTGATTGAAAGTCTCATGGGGTCTCGAGACTTCAGACCCCTCGTCAAATGTCTTTTTTCACCGAGATCAGCATGTAACTCCGAAGTTTCAGACTCAGACCTGGGTCAGAAAGGTAAAAGCGCGGAGGTGCGGAACTCCGCCGGAACTCCGCCGGATGTAGGCGGACGGAGGAACCTCCGTGAGGGCATTCCGTTCCGCCTCCGCGGAGGGAATGTCCGGCGCTTGGCAAAGATATGGCGGAGTTTTGCCGTGACGGATGACCGACGGTGGGGACGACTGTCTTGAGCGGACGAAATGTTCCGTTACATATATGGGGCGGAGTTTCGCGGAGTTGGGCGGACGGAGGAAAACTCCGGCGGAGTTCCTCCGCGCCCTTCCTTAGGTATGTAGCCTATGCGATGTACTGACTGTCCACGTTCAGAGTGAGTTAAGGAAGTGCTCGACATAAGAGTCTGAGACCCACAACGAGTGCAGTGACTGGCTGTGGTTTCCCACAAAGAGCTTCATGCTTCTTACTTTGACCACACGACCACACAGCACACTCCTCGCCAAGGCCACAGTGAAAAACTATAGTCCACAGAAGAAAAGGAGACGGGCAGAGAGAGGGAAGAGATGGAAACAGGCTGAAGAGGAACAGAAACAACTCGATGATGTATGGACAGTGGGAGTGTTGAGTGTTGACTAGGAAGAGTGGTTCTGGTCAGAGTGAGTGAATCAGTGAGTGGAGGAACTGAGGAAGATCTCGGCCGAGGAAAGGTGAGGCTCGGCCGAAAGTGCGCATGTCCAGGCCAAAAAGGGTAGGGGGACAAACCATCAGATCTGAATATCCGGTTCAGAAATCATCCACTCACTCAACTTTTCACAACAAATTCACAATACAGATAAACGTGTTTGCGTGAGCATCTTCTGACGTCTCCATCACATGCTTGATGCTGCTTCTTCTTCATAATTTGCAACGATTGAAGCTCGCCGTAAGGAAGATGGCGAGGGGTCTTGTTTCGCGCGCACTGATCGCAGCGGCGGACGTAGTCGCGGACAGCGCGACGAGAGCCGGGCCAGTCGAAAGTGCGAGTGAGGAGGTCGTGAGTGACGGCGTGGCCGCGATGGCCGGCGGCGGGGCTGTCGTGATGCTGGGAGATGATGGTTTGGCGAAGGGACTGGGGGACGAAGAGGCGGTCGTTGTAGAGGTAGTGGTCACCGTCTCGGGCGAAGTTGGAGTCGCTTGACTCCTCTGCAGCTGCGAACTCGGTGTCATTAGCACACAGAGCACGTAACTGAGTGAGGAGCTCACTGGAGGGGGTCTGGAAGGAGAGGACTGCTTGAGGGCCGAGAGAACTTGAGGGTGGCGGATCTTGAGAGTCTGAGGAGAGAAGAGGGGAAGGATGGATGCGATGAGGGGGAAGAAGGGTTTGGAGGCGGTGATCGTTGTCAGACGCTGCACCATGGTCTGGGCGGCGGGAAGGAGGATCGGCGGGGTTCTTGTTGCCGGCGAGATGCTCGATGACGAAGTCGAACTCGGCAAGCTGTTTTTGCCAGCGAGCTTGTCGATCGTTGAGGCGTTGGGCCTGTTGGAAGTAGACAAGGTTGCGGTGGTCGGTGAGGATGGAGTTGGCTGGCGCAGCCGTGACACCAATGCCGGAACTGACGCAAGCCTTCGACGATCGCGAGCATCTCTTTTTCGTAGGCGGTGTAATTCTTCTCGGCCGGGGCGAGTTGGCGGGAGAAGAAGGCGACAGGGTGGTAGACGTCGTCGTCGTCGGGTTGATGCAGGTTGGCGGCGAGGGCGAAGTCGGAAGCATCTGTTATGAGTTGGATGGGACGGGAAGGGTCAAAGGAGCGGAGGAGGGAAGCGGAAAGGAAGGCGTTGCGGAGGGAGGTGAAGGGGCGCGGTAAGCGGGAGTGTCAGGGGAGATGTTGAAGGCTGTGTCCTTGTGAGTGAGGGCTGAAAGAGCACGAGCATAGTGGGCGTAGCGGGAGACGAAGCGGCGATAGAAGTTGCACAAACCGAGAAACTGTTGGATCTGCTTGATGTTGTTGGGCAAAGGCCACTCCTTGATGGTGCTGAGCTTGGAGGGGTCCATCTCGAGAGTGCCTTGTCCGATGAGAAATCCAAGGAACTCCACGCGAGGTTGCGCGAAGTCGCACTTCTCGAGCTTGGCGAAGATATTGGCGGAGAGAAGGTCAGCGAGCACGGCACGAACATGAGTCCAATGTTCGTCGGTGGTGTCACTGTAGATGAGAATATCATCGAAACACACAGCAGCATATTTGCCGATGTGGCTGCGGAGAACGTCAGTGATGAACGCTTGAAAGACTGGAGGGGCATTGGCCAGTCCAAAGGGCATCACGAGCGTCTCGTAGAGGCCGAAATGAGTACGGAAAGCGGTCTTCCACTCTTCACCGCTGGCGACCCGAAGAAAGTTGTAAGCGGCGCGTAGCTCAATCTTGGTGAAGAAGCGAGCGCGTCGCGTAGAATCGAGGAGTTGGTCGATGCGGGGGAGAGGGTTTCGATTCTTGATGGAGATTGCGTTGAGGCCTCGGTAGTCGACGCAGAGGCGTAGATTTCCGTCCTTCTTCTTGACGAACAGGATCGGAGACGAGGCGGGCGAGGAGGAGGGTCGAATGAAGCCAAGCTTCATTGCTCGTCGAGCCATTCGTGGAGGGTCTTGAGTTCCTTGGGGGAGAGGGTGTAGAGGGGCCCTCGAGGCGGGGTGGAGTCGGGCTTGAGCGGGAGGGTGATGTCGTAGGGTCTGTGGGGAGGAAGCTGCTGAGCCGAGGACTTGGAGAAGACGGGAGCTAGATCATGTAGCTGAGGGGGGACTTTGGAAAGGTCAACGTCGTGGGAGGGGGCGGAAGAGCTGCTGATGGAAAGAGGAGGCGCGTCGTTGCAGAGGCCTTGGGAGAGAGGGTCACTGCTGCTGGGAGAAGAAGGGTGAACAACAGCCAGTGCGCCAGAGTATATGCCGTCAAGCCATTCCTCGTGGAAGACTTCGGCGGAGACAATGGAGATGGTGCTGCTCGACGCAGCGGGGATCAGGGGATCAGCCTGAGCCGCAGAACCAAGGGACTCGCTGACGGCTCCGGGCGGGCGCAAACACCGTGCTCGCGAGGAGTCGGAGGAGGACGTCGTCGAGCAGGGGACAGTGCAGTCGCGGGGAGTTTCGCACGTGGAGGGGCAGCGATTGAAGCGAAGGCGATGCTGTTGCCAACCCACCCGCCCTTGGCAGCTCATTGCCATGGGTCATGCCGTTGAGCTGCCGCTCTCCGATGGGTTTGACGCTATTTGGATTGTGGTTGACTTTTTCTCGGGGGAAGCACACTTTGTCCCCTGCCACAAGTCTGATGACGCTAATGCCCTCGCTCAACAGTTCCTCGTTCACATCTTCCGCCTTCACGGTCTTCCCGACCGCATCATCTCCGACCGCGGCGCCACCTTCATTTCACAGTTCTGGCGCCGCCTCCTCCAGCTCCTCGACGTCAACGCTTCCCCCTCCACTGCTTACCATCCTCAAACTAATGGTAAGAGTGAGCGCACCATCCAAACCCTGGAGGCTTACTTGCGCTGCTACATCTCCTACCATCAGGATGATTGGGCGGCGTGGTTGCCTCTCGCGGAATTTGCCTTCAACAACTCTCGCTCCGCCTCCACCGAACAATCCCCCTTCTTCATCACCCGCGGCTACCACCCCTTTTTCGCTCCCGGCATCGCTTCCTCCTCAGTCGTCCCCGCCGCAGAGCAGCTCGCTCAGCACCTCGAGCGCACCTGGCACGAAGTCCGTGCTCAACAGTCAACTCCGTTGGGCGAAAGACCAGATGGCCACGTACTACAACCAGCGCCGCTCACCTGCCCCACCGTATCAGGTAGGCGACAAGGTCTGGTTGTTGCGACGTAATATCCCCACAACTCGCCCCTCAGACAAGCTGGATCATCGCCGCCTTGGCCCCTTTGACTTTTGAGATCGCCGAGCAAATCGGCAATGCTGCCTTCCGGCTCATCTTACCTCCTCAACTTTCTTCTCTTCATCCGACATCCAGTCTTTCCAGTGGTACTCCTCCAGCCCTTCTCCGGCTCGAATGGCAGCTCCGCACCTCCCCCTCCGCCTACCCTTGCTCCCACACTTGATCAGGCGTGGCACACAGTCGACCAGATCATTGACCAGCGCAGGATTCGAAATCGATATCATTACCTCCTCCGCTGCCGCGACAAGCCGACTTCCGAGGACACATGGCGCTCCCTCAACGACATTCCCGTCTCCCTCGAGCCTCTCCTCCATGTCTTCCACCGCCGCTACCCCCGATACCCTGTTCCTGCCGATCTGCGCCCCGCGCCTTTCCAAGTTCGGCACCTTCGCGACCGCGTTCTGGTCGAGGCTCGGGGAACTGCAGGTGACGTGCAGCAATTTGATCGCTCTGTGCTCCCTAACCGCGCTCCTCCTCCCCGCTCCTCTGCGCAACCATCTTCTTCTTCTGCAGCTTCCGCTCCCCCCGCGTCTCGTGCAGACCCCGAAGTTTCGTCTCGCGTCTCCGCGTCGGTACCTCCCACTCGCACCGCCTCGTCACGCTCGACGCTTTCGCCGCCTACCACATCTGCCGCTGCCCAACCCCCCTCCCCCACTTCTCCTGCTCCCGTCACATCCGCACCTTTTGCTTCCCATCCTCCGGCTCAAGGACGTGTCCTGCGCTCTCGTGCGCGTAACCCATAGATTGCTCCCCGGACGACTTTTCTTTCCACCTTTGCCTGCTCCGCACTTTTTTCCCTCCACAGTCCACAGCCCACACAACTCCCCACCCACACCAAACACACAGCCTCGCCGGTGCTCGGCACCTGAAGGGGGGGATAGTGTGAGGATCACAGCCTGGATCTGCCTCAGCCTGACCAACTCGGTCTCGACAAGCAGCACACCTTCGACCAACTCAGTCTCAACTCTCAACATCTCCTCACCTCCGACAACCAACACTTCAAACCAACCAAACACCCTTCGCTCCGCTTCCGCTTCCTGTCTCTCCTTCCCTGCCTCTCTGCCTCTCTGCCCCTCGCCTGCTCTCAGACTCTGCTCCGCCGACCACGACCTCGTCCAATCTGGCCCGACTCTTCCCATCGTACCACCACATCCGCCTCATACTCTCTCGCACCTCTGCTTCCTCCAATTTCCAGTCTCGCCATCTCTCCCACTCGTCTCGTGCCTCGCCTCCTTCCCCCTCGCTTCTGCTCCCCTCCTACGCGTACTCCTAACTTCACACCTTAGCTACTCACGGCCCTTTCCGCACTCATAGCTCAAACGTGTATATGAAGGATCTCCTTTTCCTCTTGTTCCCCTTCTATTCTCCTCACTGATCAATTTAAGTCTGCGACTACCACTTCTTCTACTACTACTCGTCTCCTCGTCATCTCCTTGCTTTACCTTTCTTCTTTGCTCCACAGGTCTCCTAGCTGTCTCTGACAGCAAGTCCCTTCCACACAACCTTCTCCACCGGGCGACACTGGATATTTCCAGCTTTCTCCCCGACAATCTCATAAACCGAGCGCCGTTAACATTGTCAAAACGACTAACACCAACATGTCGAACACGCCTTTGCCTGAAGATTTTCACCCCTCACCGAGCTTATACACCACGCCTGCGGCATCTTCCTCTCAGGATAACCTCAGTGATGGGCAATCTGCCACAGCGTTCTGCATGCAGATGCTCTCCGACGGACTTATCGTCACTTATCCAACCCCAATACAAGTCTCTCCTCACAAGCACAGTCAAAGTGCCCACAAGGAGTTGATAGCGGACCTGCCGCCCGATATCAACGCAATTCACGCCCAGGACGTTCTTCCTACGGAAGCGTCGGAACTCAACTACGTTCCCTCCTACGCGATCAAGAATGGGTGGAGTTGCAGCGCAGGTGAAGAGAATTGTTGGTGAAAGGTGAATGGTGGTGTTGATGTCGACTGACAACGGACGAGGAATGCCACGCTTTTTGTGTGCTCGAGGGAGGAGGGCCGCCAAATCAAGAACATGACAAATAACAACCGCAGTATTAAGTTTACCGCGCCTGATCGACCATCAGCGAGGAGGGAAGCGCTCAGTGTGACTCCGGACGGCCAGCACTAGATGTATTGCTTTGGAGAGGTGAGATGCATATTGGTGCATATGATGGACCAGTACGTCGAAGTAGAAGGGCCTTCCGAGGCGTGGTGCACCATTGCGAACTTTGTGACGAGCTTGGCAGCAAATACGTGAGATTAGTTGATCTACTGCACGCGAAATGTTGGGTGTCAGCTGCGATTACAAACTGCACGGCATGTTAGGCGATGTGCTCACGACGTTTCGGTCGCGCAGCACTAGTCTTGATTCTAGCAGGCCGATGATCGCTTGCATGAATTCAATATCGGTCTTAGTTCCAACACTCTTGCTGAAAAGAACAGCAGTGGTCATGACACAATTATCGGAAGCAAGAGCAGACGACGAGCAGAGAAATGCTGCTGTCGCTTGCCGAAAAGATCATTCGTCGTCGATATTCATACTTTCTTCGTTGCCATCGTCCAGGTTCCAATTTTTCGAATCTGTAATGTATGCCAGTAAGAGTGCTTGCGAACCTTGCCGAGCATACGTGTGTGATTGGGGTACAAACTGTTTTATCTGCATTGAAATTTCTGATGAGAAGGAGGTAGATACATCCTCGCGGCCTTGCTATACTGGAGCTTTAACTCGACAAGGAGGCCAAGCATTTCTGTGGATCTCACCGTTTTCTCGGATACAGTCCCACATTGGACAGCAGATCGTAATCGAAATACGGAGCAGGGCATCAATGATTCTGAAAAGATTGACACTCGTTTTACGAGGTACTATCCAGCTACTTAACACTCGTAAGAGCCTTTCTTCCTAATTCACAGTCAGTTGACGCCATTTTACGTTTGTTGCTGAGTCGTGAAAAGTGCAGCTTCGAAACCAGATTCAAACACGTGCTTTGCATCATCACTCATGTGGTGAAAGGTCCTCACGGTCATTTTTCGCCTGACCACGGAATGAAGACTTTCTCAGTACTGCAAGCGTCTGAATTTTCATGCCCAAAGGTCAGAGCATTGTGACATACCAGAAAGGCTCTGTCACCACAGACACAAGATCTCATTGTCTAGCCGTATTAAACATAGTGTGCACCTTCCAGTCAGAGCTTGACAGCATCGAGCTATTCCTGATGAAAAATATTGAGTATGGTGCATTAGCGCCTCAAGAAAAACTTTCGTCCTGAGCAGCCAAAAGTGCGATGAAGTTTCCAGGTTTGACTAAGTCCTTCCCGCTATTGACTATCTCTGAGGTTCCACAAATTTCTGTGCCCCACGAATTCGGTAGCACCACCAATATTTTTGCTTCAGTCACTCGATAAGCTACGTGCTTGAATGGCAGTCAAATTAAACTAGCAGACTGCATGATTGCCTCAAACCTTGACAGAACAAATATCTTCGCGTCGAAGATGATTGTTGTGTCGGATCAAAATTAAATTGGTTGACTTACAAAATGAAATCGAGAGGGGTGGTGGTAAACAGTTGAGACTGTTAGAAATAAGATAGCACTTCCAACACAAGGTGAGGATAACAGTGGGAAACGACATCCAACAGATCACGGTACCCAGACAACGTTTCAGCAGCTCTTCCCCTCAGAAAAGCGCTCCTTATCGTCGTGTTTTTCCTCCCTTCTCCTCGTCCACGCTCTACCTCTCTTCCGCTGTTCCGCACTCCGCAGAGACCAGTCACCCACTCTCACCGTCAACTCCACCGCTGCACCGCTCTTCATTTATTCTCTGTCTCTCTTCCAAAGGTGCGCATCTTGGTTCTTGCTCTTGCTTCTACGATAGACAATCACTGACAGATTAATCGTCCTCTTCTTTCTCAGCAGACAATAATACAAGCTACTCCTGACGCCTCTTCTCTCGCTCGCTCCCGTCGCTTTGTCCCCTCCCGCTATCGCTCTCTCCCGCCGTCGCGCCGCCTCTCTTCGCGCTGCTTCCGTTCTGCCATCGCGTCACCTCTCTTCTCCCGTCTCCGCCACCCGGCCTCTCTCCTCTGTCGCGCCGTTCTCTGTCGCGCCGTTCTCTCTCGCTGTCGCGACGACGCTCTCCTCTCTCTTCTACCGCTTTCGCCCCTCTGTGCATGAGTTCTTTGCTTTCTCGCCTCCTCTCTTTTCTATCCGCTTTTTTGACTCTCATCTTTCTTTCTTCCCACTTCTCCGACAGGAAAAGCAAGTAACAACAACGCCGTTGCCGTTTCGGTTCTCTCTCTTTGGCGTTCGCTAAGAGTATGTCGCTCCACCACCCCCCCCCCCCCCCCCCCCCCCCCCCCC
>RDSH01000237.1:0-30573 GCA_009428295.1 Tilletia walkeri
GCGTAGATGCGATAGTGTTGGTGCATGGCGTAGATGCAGGGTGGCATGGGGGCATGGGGGCATGTGGTAGAAGTATGATGTGGAAAGAGAAGGAGTATGGCATGGGTGCATGGCGTAGATGCGTGTGGAAGAAGGGTGTAAAAGAGAGTGTGTGTGTGGTGAGGCCTGAGGGAAAGAGAAGGGGGAATGAAAAATGGGTGAGAGGGGGGCTCCTTTCATGTCTTCGAGGGTCCCTTGATCAGGCCTTGCAAACGGTCAAACAGATTCAGTATTGCACGCAGGGGAAATCATAGTACCGTGGAACGAACATGCAGAGGAAGGTCTTGATTGCTTCGGCACATCAGCAGCATCTGCCATCTTCCCCTTACACGTTAGGTCGGCAGCTTCTGCAATGAGAGAACATCCTTTAGCTGCAGCTGTATGCTTCTGAAGCGCTGCGTCCAGTCCTCGATAGCCTAGAAAGAAGAAAGAAGCATGTGAAATTTGAAGTCAGAACATGTTGACTTGACGAGTAGCCGGGATGAGGACTACTCACCCAGCTAGAAGTCCAAATCTCCGGTAGTCTTCTCACTAGCCATCTCTCATGTTCGATGTTCGATCTACTCAGTTGACCAATCCTCCCGGGCCAAGCAATCGATTTCCCGCTCTTCAACTTCGAAGTTCTCAAGTCCCTCAACTCCATTATCCGCGCATAGACACCTGGGCTCGGAACCTGTCGGCGAAAACCTGCTGAGTTGCTTTGGTACTCGAGGGAGACGAGGGCCAAGGCCACGTTGAAGATCCGACCTGAGAACAGAGAAAGAATCTAGGCCCTAGGGAGAGGTGGATTGTGGAACGAGTCAGCGGGATTGAAAGAATGTTAGATGGAATTCTCCTCGAGCATCGACTGGCATGGCAGAATCAGAAGCGCAGCAATGGGCAATTGGGGAGTGAAAAGGTTAGCAAGGTCAGCGACATGCATCGAGCGTGAGGATTGATTGGCAGTGACCAGTGTGAAGCATGGTCAATTTCAAGTACGGTTGGCCATGTCTGGATGTCGTCCTCGGTGGGCATGCTGATGCGTTTTGGCATTTGACACCTAGGAATGGCCAGCGGATTGGGTGAGCCTCGCACCAAGGTCGAAGTCAAGAGAAGTCCGCTGGTCCAAATTGGGCTCCACGGTCTAGACAGGAAGGAAGGCGCTGAAGGTATGTGGGTGTTCTGATCTGAAGAAGAGAGTGTTCAACAAGTGGAAGTGCATGCCTGCTTGCTTGTCGTTGATGAAGATGGTTGCCCAATCGTAGCTCTATATGTATCTCTCGTCCTCGTCCTGACCTGCTCTTCCATACCTATTTGCAGCCTTCACCGCCAGGCGCCAACGGCTTGCCCTGCAGGCTGCATCGCCTCTTTCATCGTCGGAGAAGAGTATTCTTGTCCGCTTGTGGTTAGCGAGGTGGTCGTAGCGGACGAAGAGGAGGGTGTGGGCTGTGGTTCCGTCCGAACTCCTCCATCGAGCCTAACCACCAGCATCACATGTCACAGTCAAAGGTTTTTCATTCCAGCGCGCCCTAACGGTGAGTGTAGTGCACTGTTCGACGAGCGATGGACGACTGAGGGTCGTGCCTTGTACATCCGGCGATGAGGTGATGTCGGGTGTCACCCTGTCCATCCAGGTCGGAGTATTGCGTGCCGGGGTGATGAGGTGAAGAGGAAGCGTCCCTTCTTGATGTGTCCCTACTAGCTCTTCGTTCCTCCTCGACTCTCGGCTCGCAGGCGCCCTCAAAAGCTCGCGCGCCTCATCCTCATCCACCGCCTTTCTCCCCTCAGCGCTAACTTTTCAATCTCCGTCTCCTCCACTGTGGCCACAGATGATGCACATTTCTTTCAACTTCTTGCTTTTGGCTCTGTCCGCCTTAGCTTCGGTGACGGCTCGTGCCGTGTCCCGCGATGTTGGCCCCCGTCAAGGACCTAATACTGGTAAGTAGGGTCCGCCTTGAATGTGTACTGGCGCATTCTTTCCGTTTGCTGAGTTGGACTGGACTGCCCTGCCCTTCGGAAACAGTTGGTGCCAGTCATCCGTCCGGTGAGTTTTGGTGCAGCGCTGGGGCAGCATATGTACGCAGTTTCTGATTTCCTCCATTCTGCAGATCAAACGGCTGCGATGAATCTGACCGCCTGGCTTGTGCCCGTTTCGAAAGCCCAGGCTCAGAAGCTGGCTCAAGGTAGGACGCTGCTCCGACCCACTGGACTGCCTTCCGGCTACGTGCTCGGAGAGGATCAGCATCCTTTGCTCCTGTGAGCTCGCGCTTTTTGGCCCTGTCTCCTGATTGGGGGCCGATTCTTACTAGTGCTCTTTCGTATCACAGCCTCACTGGATACTACACGGACATCAGCCAGTCCAACATCACCGCGATCCCGCAGCTCTCTGAAGCCCACGTATACGTCCCGTGGATCCAAGCCGTTGCCAGCTCTCAGGCGCCCTTTGTCTATGTGAGCTTTTTTGCTGGGATCGAGAGCTTTGAAAGTGTGTTGTGACTGACACAAGTCCCTCTCGGAATGTACGATGCTACAGCATTATCAGACCTTTTCGGATTCGCTCTTTGCGTCCCTTTTGGGCAATCTGTTCCAATCTGCCAACGCCAAGCTCGCATTCTTTGATCCACCTCATGCGGTAAGCCTTTCAAAGAACGTGGAGAGGCTCATACTCATCAGCAGTCCTCACGCCTCACACCGTTTCATTCTTTTTCTGTCATCTTCTAGGCTTATAAGCCCGTTGGCGCCTCGGACCTCAGCTTCAATGTCGAAGTTGGCCTGCTTCCAGGAATTTTAGCTACTCCGGCGTTCACCTCGACGTTCCGACGCTCGACTTCTGCAATTTTGACTACCGATTTTGTCGATTCGGTCCTGCAGCAACCTGTCATTCGCAGTGGTAGCAAGGATACCTGCAGCAAGACCATGTACCTTTTCAACGAAACGTGAGTGCATAGACGCATCGCGGAAGATATGTGATCAGAGATTGACCTAGCTATGCGATCAATTTATTTCAGCTCCTCTAATCCTTTTGCCGTAGTCGGAACGTTGACGAGTAGGTATCATCTTTTTGGAACATGTATAGAGTCAGAACCTTGCGAGCACTCTGCTGACCTTCAAACTCGTGCCGACTTGCAGCCAGCTCGGCTTTCACCATTGATCCTTTGTCTTTCGAGGGCGCGCAGGGGCTCACCGCAGCGGTACAGTGGATTCTTCCTCCGCAAGGCCAGCCTTGCACTTCCTTCGCCTAATCTTGCACTCCCTTCGCCTAATCGCCTAATCGCCCGCCCAGAGCCCTTGGCCTTCTATAGACGCCTCCTGGTCTTCTTCCCAGTCTCATCCTCTGCTTTCACTTGCTCGTCTGCCTCTTCTCACCCTTATCCAGTTAGCTGCTCTAGATCACACGATATCGTAATCTGTCCCCTTACACACCCACACAAGCAGTCGGCGGAAGGGTCCTCCAGGGGTGATGGAGTGAAGCCCCATTGAGTTCAATGGTTACTATTCTTGGGTGGTGTCGACATGTCGACATGTGACTGGTTGCGGCGAGCGCCTCCACCGGGCGAGAGGTGATCGGCACTTTTCTCTGGCTCTGTCAACAAAGCAACAGGCAACAGAAGGACACATCGCAACGGGTTGCAGCACCTGGGAAGAGACAGCTGATGCACAGCCGGAGCCGCGGAACCCTCTCACCTCCTGCAACTTGGCAAATGGTCAACGTACCTAATACTGGGGAGGAAGCACAGTGTCGAGGCTCAACCTCGTCACAGCCCGGAAGATCCTGGAGGCCTCCGCAGAGTCGTGCCGAGCTCTCAGTTCACGCCTCAGCTTCTGTGGTCGAGCAAAGGTATAGGAAGGTGGCATAGGCTTAAAGACAGGCCAACTCGTGCTGAAATTTTCCTCTCCATCTCTGTATCTCTCTTCCCCTTTTCCTTCTCCCCCCATTTCCTCTTCCCTTCCTCGCTTTTTTCGACAACCTCCTCCTCCATTCTTCTCACTCCTCCATCAGCAGCATCTTTCACCTCTTCCAATTCACGATTTCCACCCTTCTGAATTCTATTCTTCTCTTTGGTTTCTCCCTGTCGCGATGCACTTCTTTTTGCCTACGGCCCTCCTCCTTCTCAGCCTACTGGCTACCGGCGCCATCCCGTCTGGCTTCCAGTATCAGCGCATTGCGGCTCGCCAAGCTCCCAACACGGGTGAGTGTCATTTACTGGACGAGTAGCTCTTCACTCAGTGACTGACAGGCTATTGCCTTGTTCCATGTCGATGCTCCAGTTTCGTCCATGTACCCGAACAGTAAGTTCAGGTGACGCCCTTCAACTTCAAGCCAGAATGTCTTCATTGACCAGAAAGTATCGCTGCTACCCTCACAGACCAGACAGCCTCGTACAACGTCACCGCCTGGCTGGTGCCCATCACGCTTGCCCAAGCTGCCTCGATGGCTGGCGGTAAATCCCTCATTCGACCCACTGGTCTCCCTGGCAGCTTCTCCATCACGACCAGCCAGCATCTGATGCTCATGTGAGTTCTCCCTGCCCCAATTCTCCAGTCACTGGTCATTATCACTAATGCCAATTCTACCACCGTCCTCTCTGTGCAAATCAGTGTCGGAGGCTACTTCTATGACATCCGTCAGCTGAATCTGCTCACCACGCAGCAGCTCAGCGCTATCGAGATCTACATTCCCTGGGTCGATGGAAATCAGGACGGCTCGACGCCCTACCTCTACGTACGTCCAGTCTCACTTGGCACTGTCTATGACATCTTCCCGTCTGACGCCTGATCCTTTGCAGAACTACAAAGGGTACCTGGACCAGCTCATCCCCACCCTTCTCGGCAACCTTGTACAGTCGGCTGCGTCAGTCCCCGGAATATTTGATCCCCCTCATGCCGTGAGTTCGAAGAAGCAAATCAAACGCACATACTGCATATGAGCCGCCGTCGAGTGATCGACTGACGATCGAGCACTTACAGGCGTACAAGGCCATCGGGTCTTCGACCCTGACCTTCAATGTGGAATTTGGTCTCCCTAGCATTCTAGGTATCCCAGCCCTGACGACTCCCGTGTTCGTCTCGACCTTCTCGCGCTCGACGTCGACGGCTCTGACGGTGCCCTTCATGCAGTCGGTGATGCAGCAGCCTATGATCCGGTCCAATGCTCCGACTATGTGCACGCAGACGCTGTACTGGTTCAATGAGACGTGAGTGCGACAACATGAGCTGTGATGGGACGCGCTCGAGACTGACTCTATCATCCTCATTCTCATCTAGCTTCGCCAATACCTTCAAGGTACAGGGTAACTTGCAGAGTGAGTCTCACCCCTGTGTATGTTCACGCAACACCTTCATATGCTGACTCTGACCTTTCCGTCATCTATCAGCATACTCGACCCTCACGTCCTCGACGATGTCGTTCACCAACGCCCAGGGCATCTCCGGCACGGCCCAGTGGATCACTCCCACTCAGGGATATCCGTGCAGCACCTACGCCTAAGAGCTTCGAACTTCGAGGTAACCGCCTCATCGACATTGCCCCCTCCCCGGAGCAGTAGGGCCATCGTGAAGCGGCCTACATTTCCCCACCACCACTCTGCCTCGCTTTCCTTCTTTTCGGTATTTGGGATTCTCCGTTTTCTCCCGCACGCTCGCACACCGTCGTGGATTTCTCAAAGCTGGACCTTTCCTCAACCTGTCTCTCCTCTGAACGACGACGACATTCTCTGTATCTTTCTTGTTCTGTTTTTCCCCTTTCACGCGTCTGTCTTCATTTTCTCCTCTTCGCCTTGGCCTTTCCTTCTCGCATCTATCAATTTGACAGCACGGCCTTTCCTTGACACCGAGGTGAATGAATGCTTGCGTTGCTGAATGTGATTGGTAGATGTTCTAGTATATGTGCTGGAAATGACCCAGGGCGTGAAGAGCAAAGGATGCCGGAATCTCGTCAGCCCTCGAGGAGGCGAACACCTGCTTCGAAGGTACCCAAGAAGACGGCCCCACCGAACCCGATCCACAGCGTTCGAGGGACAACGCCTGCGAAGCAGCCTTTGAAGCCCTCGTTGCGGATCAGGTGTTGGAGAGTGGGCAGGAGACGTACATTGACACCGGAAGACGATGTCACTGTTCCTGCTGGGCCTGCTGCGGGAGTGGCCCGTCTCTGCTCCAGTAGAATGAGGGAGTTAGCAAAGGGCACGCAGGGCTAGAAAAGGTAAGAACCCAGCTTGTGTATACTACTCACTCTTTCTAGCATGATGCGGGTCTTGACTACGTCGAGCGGCGTGGTCAGGGCAGCTGCGATAGCGCCCG
This sequence comes from Tilletia walkeri, assembly GCA_009428295.1. Lineage (NCBI taxonomy): Eukaryota > Fungi > Basidiomycota > Exobasidiomycetes > Tilletiales > Tilletiaceae > Tilletia > Tilletia walkeri. The sequence goes on from RDSH01000237.1 coordinate 6,316, forward strand.
CACAAGACCCTGATAGTGCGGCCTGCCATAATGGCAAGGCGTGCTGTGTGCTTACGCCTGCTGTGACCGTGCTGAGATCGGCGCGCCGGGTGTTGGAAGCTGCAAATTGCGCCTTGATCCGTTCGTACAGGGGAAATTGGATACATGTGAAAGGAATCTCGCGGGCAATCGTGCTCCCGTAGCCTCGGTAGAGAGCGCGCAGCCCGCCGCCTTCGAAGAGGATGAGCTTGAGTGCTTGCCGTGTTGTAGTTGAGGCTCCGTATGCAGCGGTCTGCTGACGAGACTTGATGACCTCTGTGGGCACGCGAATCAGACATGCGGCCTGCCAGAACACGCGGAGGAGAGGAGCAGAGCAGGAATAAGCATAAGATGGCACGGAACATACGACGGGAACGCATTGCACTCACCGCCTCGGCTGTACTTGCTGCCAGCATATGAACGGCGGGCTCCGAGCTCCATCCAAAGGCTTCAGACTGTCTCCTTAAGACCGGCTTCATGCTCTCATACGTGACGAAGAAGATCGCCGCACCAGGCGCACTTCCCACCGCGACACTTGCCAGACCGGAGTAGATGCCCTTGAATGCGCCGGAAGCCGCGAACCCCTCTTTGCTCTGGAGGCGAGTCTTGATGGTGTCGATGGGGAAGAAGATGAGATCGACCGCCAGCCCACTCATCGCGCCTGCCATGAGCGAGGTGGTGTATGCGGGCGCGGGCCTCGGCTGGATGGACGCCGCACTCCGCTCATCTTGCGCTCGACCGGGAGCCATCTTCTGTCGCTTGCCTTGGAGTGGTGAATGGTGGACGTCCGCATCAGCATGATCTCCATAGGACTTTCTCTGGCTTAATCGACATGACGCGCTACTCGAGAAGAACAACACAACGGACGCGACGCGACGCGTTCGACTTCCTCCCCGACCTCGACTACCAAATTTCTTGCTCTTCCTTCAAGATCATCATCGCGTGAAGTCCCGCTGGACAGACAGACAGAAGGAGCGCACGCATAACGGACCCCGACTTGCTATGGACAGCGATATGGCGTTCGAGGCGGGACCAAGCTCTGCCGCTGCGGTCGCTGGGTCATCCAAGCTCGGAGGACGGCAGGGGGAGGAAGGGTCGACGAGGGCAAGCTGTGCGGCGAAGGGCAAAGAGAAGGCAAAGGAAGAGAGACAACCGGTACCTTTCGAATACTTCATCAGCCTGCTCAGGTGCATCGCTGCCATCAACCACGTCGACTGGCCATATCGCAGCGACAGCCCCGCCATCGACCGCAAGTACCGAAAATGGCTAGGGAGGCAAGAGGCGAAACCCGGAAAGTCGTCGTCAAAGGAGCGCTTAGCTATACGCAAAGAAGCGGTACGGGAGGCTACACGGGACTGGATTCAGAAGCTCCCCGCCGGTCAAGGTCCAGGTCCGCAAGCGTGTCTCCCCGGAACCACCGAAGCAGTCTTCCGCTTGCTGTTCCCCGAAGAAGACGTCAGAAGACGATTCCGAATAAAGGAATCCACGATGATCAAGCATCTTTCGCGCGCCGTAAACGACGATCAAGCGACTGCAGCGCTTCAAGCATGGAACAAAAGCACCGCCGCAAGGAAACTGACCACCGGCAGTGGATGCCTCGCCATAGAATTCATTCACCAACTCGAAAGGCTTGGGCACGAGGACAACCATTCCGTATCCTCTGATGGAGAAGGAGCATCAAAGCAGTCCGGGACGGCCGAGGAAGTTTGGGGTCCGCTTACTCTTCAGCAGGTGGACATTCTACTGGATGAGCTGGCAGCCGGATGTTCCTTCACGGACGAAGCGATCCGGGCATGCTGGGACATCTCCGACGAAACCGAGGTCAAAGAAGACCAAACATTCTCGAAGCGCGGAAACGAGACAGGGCCCAAGCCTTCGCGGCAGCGGAAGCAGAGAAATGTACACGACCCCAACAGAGCGGGAAAACCGCGCTCTCTGTGTCACGCTGCAAAAGAAGGATCGACTCTTCTTAGCCGCTTGGCGCCATCCTTTCAGGTTCCTTCAGATCGGCCATCAAGAACTGCCCGGCGGAAGGCACGACCGCAAAACCAGATCCTCGATTACCTCCTCGGGCCTGCCGTCTTGCTTCAATCCCGAGCATTCCTGATCCAGATCATCCTCAAAGATTTGGATCCAATGCTGTACCCGCTCCCTCGAAAAGAAGCGACCAGCAAGGTCCTTGACGCTGATGTCGTCCTGTCCGAGCATAACACGAGGAGTGTATACAAGCTCACGCCTTACACTGCCATGTGTTTGTGGCATCCCGCGATGCCAGATCTGTGGAGAGTCAGGTACGGAAGCAGCTTTGAAGCGATCGGCAGGGAAATCGAACGGCTCTGGTGGTCGTCGTCTGAGCCCGGACGGCCCTTACTCCTAGGTCAAGACACGCCAATGGTTTTGGCCAGCGAACCGGCTCTACCAGAGATCTTCACGTTCGTGCAGGTATGTTGTCCAGTGAAGTATCTGGTCATCAATTCTTGATACTGAATGTGTTCGCTTCTCGCAGATGCCAAAGTCTCTGAAGGCTGCCTCGTGCGTCGAAGCCGCTGCCATATTCGACCATGCGGGCGTGGTCTGGGCGGAGCAAAAGTACGACGGAGAACGGTATCAAGTGCACGTCAAGTTCAGCGACACCGATGAACAACCAGAGCTCAGAATCTTCAGCAAGAGCCAGCGTGACTCGACGCTTGACCGCGCCCAAACACACGGAATCGTGCTGGCCGCTCTGGGAAGGGACCCGAATCTTGCGCGGCATCCATTCAACTCTCAGCTTCTTCGATCCGATACTGGCGTCCAGCTCCCTCGTCGTCGGGTGTCGCACAGTGTGATCCTCGAAGCTGAGATGGTCGCTTTCGATGCTGATGGCGAGCTCGCTGAATTCCACAAGATCGCCAAAATCAAAGATCGCGCTGGATGGCCCAACAAGGAGAAGGAAAATACGGTCGAGCGGCAGCAGAACCTGGACCGAAGGTCAGCATCAGGCCCGGTTCCCTCCATGGAGGAACGCTTCTGCAACAAGCTCAAGTCCGCTCAGCTGAAGCGGCAAGCGAGGGAGCAGCGTGACAAGGCACGGCAGGAGCAACACAAAAAGTTAAAGTTGGCATCTTACACATCTGAGTCCGAGTCCGATCGGTCAGAAGACGAAGCCGGTGGCTCCTTCACCAGTTTGCCGGACGTCTCCCAGATATCAGATCTGACGGTTAACGGATCGTTCCATCTGGGCCTCGTCTTCTTCGACGTGCTCCACATCGACGGAGAGTCACTCATCGCGAAGTCGTACGATTATCGACGGACTGTGCTTGAAAGCATCATCAAACCCATTCCTTCCTTCGTCGTACTCGCCGAACGTACAAAGCTGGACTTTGGGCCCCTCTCCCACGCGCAACAGCGCAGACGAATGGTTCTGGAGGAGTATGAGGGAAAGGCCGCAGCACAGCAGCTGCAATCGGTGTTGAAGGATGACAAGTACTGGAAAGAGGGGATGAAGGCTCTCATTGGCGCCTTTGCGCGGTCACACGCGCGGCGCGAGGAGGGTCTGATGCTGAAGGCCGCCGACGGGCCTTACATCGGTGGGCTGCCAAGCTCGGACTTATTCACCTCAAATCCCTACGTACAACCCTGGTTGCGGGACAGCGCCCTTCTCTGGCAGGACGACCCTACGGAAGGCTACCAGCACCGGGGGGCTTGGGTGAAGCTGAAAGCGGATTATATCGACGGGCTGGGTGATAGTGTCGACATGGCGGTGGTCGGGGCTGGCTGGTCGATGAAGAGGGCTAGGGAGCTGAGGGTGGGGACCGATGGCTTTACCACCTTCTTTCTGGCGGCGCGGCTGCCTGACGCGGATGGAAAGGCACGCTTGCGGTGCTGGAGTCAGGCAGAGTACGGTATCAATCGCACGGAGCTGGTTAGAATCATCTCCAGCGTCCAGAATGATGATCTGGAGACCGTAGAATTCAACTCGAAGGTGAGAGCTTCATGTAATGCGCATCTCATCACATTCCCTGCAACAAAACGCTGATCTCTTTCGGTCTGCAGAACTTGCAAAACCTGCCATATCATCTAGAGCTGGCTCAATCAGGATGCCAGCCAACGGTCCTCTTTCCAGAGCCTATGATCGCGGAGGTCATGGGTGGCGGATTTGCAAAGAATGCAGGCGATGTGAGCATCGAATGATACACAGCGTATCAAGGACGAGGCTGACCCATATTTCTGCGCTTCTGCGATTCTTATGTATCTCAAGGAATTCTATATGCTCCGCTGGCCTCGCATCAAGAAATTCTTTTCCGGTCCGGACCGAACTTGGCACCACGCCATCGACTTTGACAAGATGCAGCGCTCAGCAATCAAGGCGGCTCGGAAGCTAGAATCTGAAGCCGAGATGCAAGCGGCTTTTGAGGCACGGGCGTCGAAGCTAACCGACCACAAGCATCTCGAGTGGGTCAGGGAGGAGATCAAGGTGGGCAAAGGACCGCTGTCCTGGAAGGATGGTTGTCGAAAAAAGGATGGCAAGGACGACTTGCCTTCGGCGAAGAAGAAGCGGAAGGTGATACGTTTCGCTGACGAAGAGCCGGCGATGGCGGTCACAATACCCAAACAGGTTTTGACAGAGGCAAGGCAGTCGGGATTCTCTGTGCCGCCTCATGCTCAGCATTTGGTCTCAGATGACTCGCTTGCGGGAGCACTCGATCGCGAGAAGCAGGAGGAACAGCGCAGGATTGCCTCCGGTCTAGGCAAGAAGATACGGGCTTTGCAGCACCGCGGGGTTGTTCGTCAACTTCCGCAGACTCCGGAAGACGCTGCTGGTCCTGCTTCTCGAGGTAAAGCTGTTGAAATCGTTGAAGCTGGTCCACCACGCCCTCCTTCCCCGCCCACATCCTCGCCAATGCGCTCAGGAACCCTGGTGGCTGCGGTCGATCGTTTCAGCGCTCCTTCGGTGATATGGGATCTTGGCGTTCCCCAGCCGCTGTCGAGCCCTATTATGGGACCGGTTGAAGAAGACCTGCCAGTGCCTGTCATCACACCGCCCAGCTCGGGTCAGCCGGCTGCAGCGCCGAAGCAGGAGGACGCCTTGATTGCTCCTTCCACGTCAAACGTCGTCCCTCCTTCTCCACCTACTCGGTCCGCCTCCAGTCCTCAGATTGATCCTGTTGCTCCCAAGCCGCGGACTTGTGCGAGCAGCCCTCGCTTACTGGACGCAGCGATTTACTTCCACTGCAACGTTCCGAAGGAGTCGGTTGATCTGCTGAGCGGCATGCTTTTGAAGAATCTTCTCGTGCATAGCATGGAGGCTCTGGTGGATTCGCTGATCCCAGTCCAAGCATCCGCACAGCGCGGTGGACAAAGTGGGGTTCCTGGTCAACCACGGCTTACTCGTAGTCGATCCTTCCAGATGCTATCGGGGACCACGGTGGAAGAGAGGCAGCGGTGTGGAATCGTCATCATGGATGCTAGCGATCAGGAGGCTCGCCGTCACATGCATGAGGAGATTCGTCAGCGGGTGAGGCTATTCAAGAGGCGACTTGCTCCTTCGCTGTCGGCACCGTCGGGACTGAGCATCCAGGGCTCTTCGAAATCGACGACAGCGAACCGAGCAAACTCAGAGCTGCGTCGATGCCTGAGCGCGACGAACGCCAGCCTCGCTCGGGATCCCATCATCCTGATTGATATAAAGGCGGTGGACAGGTTGGTCTACGAACAGTGGGATTGTGTCGAGAAGTGTTCGGCACAAGGCCCGGCTGCTGCAGCTGGTGATTGCGAATGCTGCCCGCACATCGACCTTGTGCTTATGGCGATGGGCGAGCAGGATCTTCTTCGGATGCCCAACCGAACCATGCCAGCTGCTCGCGTGTCTGATCGGTGCTGGGCTGCAACCTCAAATCGTTAGGATGCTCCTGCTGGACGTTTACTTTTCGATCTAATTCTCTGCGCAAACGCATACGACGGCTTCTCCTAATCTTTTCCTCGCTTGATTGGCCAGCTACGTACCGGCCTCGCAAAAAGTCACTACTAGAACATCTGCAGCAGCATGTACACTTGTAACTCTCAATCCTCTGGCCGAACGCCTGACAGATCTAATCGAAGCAATTGCAGATGCCATTGAAAGCCTTCGCATGTGCAGGGGGTGGAAGAGGCTGTAGAAGTACAACGAAACCCGAAAGAAGAGACAGTGACTGGAGATGGTAGAAAACGTGATGGTGGGCAAGCGTTGCTTTATCGTGGCCACTGCGCAGCGGCATCGGTCAAAGGCACGTACTGAAGATGAGATGACAAGGCTGTCAGTGTCGAAGCGCAAAAGTGTGTTGTGAACTGCGGAAACAACTCACTCGGACGCCCATGACTTTGCGTTTGGTGATGGTTCCATCCTCGCTGCGGTCGATCTCCCAGATATCTTGAGAGTGTTGACCGACGGGTATGAAGAGTCGTCCCGGTCGGGCGAGTTGGTCTATGAGAGCTTGAGGGATCGATGGTGCGGCTGCGCCTACGTGGATGACACTATACGGCGCTCCATCCGGCCAGCCCAGTCGACCATCGCCCGTGTGTACCTCGATTCGACCGCTCTCGAGAGCGTCCCCGAGACCGTCGTCCTTGAGATTGACCTTGCTTGCTTGTGTGAGCTCATCGATGTGCTCGATACCGATGATCTTGCCCTTTCCGCCGTCTGCATGGGGGACATCTGTACCAGTGGCGGTCGTGACTGTGGCAGAGGGAGGTGGCGCGAGATGATGGAGGACACCGAGGAGATATCCTGATCCGCTGCCGACATCGAGGGCGGACGCTCCTGGACGGGCCAGGAAGGGAGCAAGGGACTCCAATGCGTACGCATGCATGTGTGGTGCACTGATCGTTGCTCCGTAGTCGATGGATTGCGGCGCGTCTTGATAGCTGACCTCCGGGCCTGGACGACCGGGCAGATAGTTGCGTCGGTCTACCTTGCGCATCGCCTGTTCAGCCAGAAAGAGGAGAAAGCATCAGCAATCCTCCAATAATCTTTATCAGTCGAGCATCCGCCAGCTGTGAAGATCAGACCCCTTACCTCGGCGACGGCATCGGTCTCGATGATGCTGGCTCTGCGCAAGTTGGCGATGAGCTCCGCATTAGTTCGTCCGCTGCAACGCCACGCCATCGTAACAGTACAAAGCAGGACTTCAGACAATACTTTCAACAGCGACAACAACGCAACGAAATGCTGAGGACCAACACAAGGTCGAGCTCGAAGCACATAAGTGAAGGTCATCCTCACAAAGTCACAAGGTCCAAGCGCAGAAGGTGGCGTTGCTAGTAAGAGTAAACATTGCTGACATAATCGGATTCCGCCCAACACCTTCAACACCATGAAACGTTCGTCGGTGATGGACGCGCTGAAGTTGGAGGGATGGACTCGTCGAAATCTTCCGTCGTGCGCTCGTATGAGCATGCAGGACTCCGGCTGGTGGTTGACCGGCGTCAGGATGGATCAACGCGGATCGAGGTGACGGCTCTGGCGACGAAAAAGGCGAGGAGAAGGACGCCGAATGGGATTCTAGTTGCGCTCGTTGCAGTTTTCCTCAGCTTTGGAAGGTCGCTGCTGGTCGATGGCTGGTCTGAGATTCTATCGAAAGGACGGATTCAAGGTCTGCCCTCCCACTGGATGATACTCGCAGTCTGCATGCTTGTGCTTCTCGGCGTTCTTTCGTGGCCAGGACCGATCATTGGAGGTGAGTGTTTCCAGCTTGTATCTCCCCTGCACGAGCACGCTGACATCGATTCGCATTATTTCGTTCTCAACAGAGTCGATTCTTGTCATCCGAGATCTCGGCCTACAACACGGCGTCATCCGAAGGAACCCTCTCCTCCAGCTCGCCTCGAAGACGTTCGGTTGGTCCAACTCCTTCAGCCATCAGACGAAATCCCTCCTCATTGCGAGGGACGAAATCATGGACGTCGTCGTACACGAGACTTTTCGTCGCTGGACTATCGGATCATTCATTGCCGCTCTCACCGTCAGTGCTGAGCACGACAATGCAGCCACCACAGCTGCGTTCACGGACAACGGAGAGGAGGTCACCAAGTTTGCTTTGCAACCTGGTGGGCACGGCGGAGTCGTCGTTTTATTTCCCGTGAGTAGAACTCCGATCTATCTTCGTCTCCTCTCCTGGCGCTCTCAGCTCAGACTCATGTTCTTCTACCCAAACAGCACTTCTCTCCACCTCTCAAGCTGGTCCAGATCGCATATACCGAAATTCATCGCACTTTATTCTGACCTCTGATCGCATCGCCGCCCGCACCACCCCGTCACGCGTCAAGCTTTGATTGATGGAGACAGAATCTTTTGCTTGACCCAATGAATTGTGCGAGAAGAAGAAGAGGAAGAAGTAGACACAGAACAGGAAGCGCCCAGAGACCCCAAAGGAGAATGCGCAGGAAGGTACAATACAGAAAGATGAGGAGTAGGGTAGGTAGGAAGAGGATCGTGCGCGTGGAAGGTCATCGGAAGACGCGGGGTGCACTGAGTTCGGATAGAGGCGAGGACAAGAAGCAGTATCCCGCCGCGTTGAGGTCTTGTACTGTAACAGAAGCAGTGTCCATATCGCACGAAGACAGCGTTCTTGAACGAGACGAAAAGCGGTTGCATCGACGCATCACGACGCACCCGACGATGTAGAGGCAGACGTCATCCCAGCCGCCGAGCCCGGATGTTGTTGCTGCGACGACCCAGACTGGAACAATGACTTGCTGTCCTCAACTCCGCCATCGTCCCCCTCAGGCATGGCCCACATCGAATCCATAGCCTCCAACGCCGAGTAATCCAGATCCATAGTCATCGCCAGAGGTCCCAGACTCTGCATCCCATATGACGACGCCGCCGCGCTACCCGTTGGGTCTGGATGGAGCAGTGGCGGGTGGTGGTGTTGCGAAAAGCCGACAAAGGGTCCGCCAGGACCCAGTGACCCTACACCCAACGAGCCAGCAAGATGATGCAACCCGGAAGCCCCGGCATCGTTCCCCATCCCTGACCCCACACCCGAGTTCATCGCGCTCAATCCAGAAGACGAAGAAGACTGCGACTGCATCATCCGCGCTGCAGCTGCCGCGGTCCCCAGCTCGCTCAACTTGCTCAACGTCTGCTCTTTAGCTCGCTCCGCAGCCTGCGCGAAAGGGTCCATGTCGATCATGACATCAGCGTGTCCAGATCCAACTGTACTGGCTGCTTCGAGAGCTTGACGATGTTGATGTTCGCGATGATGCTCCTGCGCAGCCGCCTGTGCAATCCGTTCCAGCCCCAATGCAGCTTCCTCCATCTCGGCATTCAGACCCAAGTCCATACCCATCTCGCCCCCGTGACTCAGATCCTCGTGCGCCATCGAGGACGCAAATGTCGTGTTACCCGGCTGGAAAGCAGACGTGCTGAAGGTATGCTGCATCTCGTGCTGCGCGGCACTATCACCAGACATCCCGTGCGATCCATGGGAGCCAGATCCCACACCTCCCGCGGCACTGGCAGCTGCGGCAGCCATCAGCAAGCTGACAGCGGCTTCTTCGGTAGACGACGATCGCGGCATATGCCCGCCACGCATGGCGGCAGCAGCAGCGTCATCGGACGATCCAGGCGCACCGAAGGGAGCTACCACTGAGAAGCCAGCAACGCCTCCACCGGGCACACGTCCATGCGCACGGGACGACACCTGCGCAAGAGTCATAGCCGCCTCATTCGTCGAAGCCGAACGCATCCGACCGGGCGTCCCGTGTGAAGTAGGAGGTAACGTCTGAACAGAGTGTATGATGGAAGAATCAAGATGCGGGTGCTGGAGGTTGACCGATCCCGCGCCGCCGCCGTTGGAGCGAACGACATGGTCCATGCTGACATCGGCGATGTTTGTCGACACGTCTGCGAGGGACCCATCGTCGTCCGCAATAGCTCGGGAACCAGCACGACCACCACCGCGTCCTGCGCGGCCAGCGGCACCTCCACGGCCTGCTTTACCTTTAGCCGGTCCGCGCTTCATGGCCGGCTCCTGAGAGTCCATAATGGGCGGCGCAGAGGCCTTCTTGCCGCGCGGTGTCGCAGCAGCATCTGGTTTGCCAAGTGGCGCATGGCGCGCTGCGGCCGCTGTCGCGCGTCCCCTTCGTTGAGGTCCAGAAGTGGACGCTTGAGGAGCTCCCTGGGAACCCGCCTTTCCAGCCCGACCCTTGCCCTTCGCACCGGCACCGAGCATCTCTGCCTCCTCATCTTCCTCGTCCTCCTCATCAATGTCCTCCATCTCCTCGTCCTCATCGCTTCCGTCGCTCTCGTCTTCGTCGTCCTCGGCGTCACCATCAATACTCGTGTCGCCGGCGCTCTTCTCTTTGCCCTTGCCGCTCCCGCGACTCCTCTGCTTGGAAGAGTACCAGGCGAACTTCTCCCCATCTGCACCTTGACCTGAAGCATGGGCCTTGGCATGTCGGTTCAGGGTCGTTCGACGGCTGAATTGCTTTCCGCATTCGGGGTAAGGACAGATGTACGGACGCGAGTTGCTGTGCGTGCGACGATGACGAGCCAACGACGACGAATCTGAGAAGGACTTGTTGCAGCCGGGAAACTCGCACTTGTGCGGGCGCTCACCAGAGTGCACGCGAGTATGGACCGTCAAAGCAGAGCGCTGAAGAATGGAAGGAGTCAGAATCAGTGCTGGGTCCAGATCAACCTTCTCAGCATATAGGATAGACACTCACCTGAATGAAGCTCTTGCCGCATCCAGGCCAATCGCACGGGAATGGTCGTTCACCTGAATGAATGCGCTTATGACGCGCCAAATCCGACCGGCGACTAAATGCCTTGTCACACGAGTCGCACTGGTGCAACTTGGGCCCACCAGCATCAGACTCAACCGGCGCCGCCCGCGCCGCAGCGGCAGCAGCAGCTGCAGCAGACGCCGCCTCGGAAGCTGCAAGCAGAGCGTTTCCTGAAGTAGAGGCGGAAGGGAAAGAGGGCGGCAAAGGTGGAGCGCGCGACTTGGCGCCAGAAGGTGCTGGCGAACGACTGATCGGCTTGTTGGGTGTAGGCCTGCCGCTGCCCCCTGAAGCTGCGACCTGGGGCGACTTGGTCACTTTCGGATAGGCAGAAGAGGTGATGAGCGACGTGGAGGGTATCATTGAGTTCGCACCAGCAGCAGGGGCACTGGTGGAAGTCGAATAAGCAAGTTGAAGCTTGGCATTGTTCGACCCGCCATCATGCTGCAACGTGGATGGTGCAGCGGCTATGGTTTGAGGAATCGGGGCATGATGACCCCCGTTGGCCATTCCAAAGACGGCAGCCGCGGCCATGGCAGCCGCTTGAGCAGCGGAAGACGGAGTGCCCGAAGCGTTTGTGTTGGATCCACTGCCACCTACACCACTGCCGTTGCCATCGCCGTCGACGCCGCCTGTGGAGGCACTCATGCTTCGCCGATGCTCTGAGCCTTCGCCTGAGCCTGAGGCAGACGCTGAAGTGGAGCGTTGACCTGAGCCAGAGCCTGTGTTGAGGCTGTGACTGCTACTTCCTGGTGTCATCATATGCAGAGCGGAAGGAGCGAGCCTGGCTGCGCCGCTCGGGCCGTGAGCAGAGGCCGATGGGCCCTCATATATGCCAGCGCTAAAGTTGTCGAAGGAGGAGACTATGGTACGAGCAAGTCAGCCAAGGAGTGTGAGGCTGAATATATGCGCGCATCTTCACCGACTTACGGTGAGTGAGTGCGCTGCCAGGGCTGGAGATGAGCATCCGACGTTTGGAGGCTGTGAGGGGACTTCCGGGGAGAGGGTAGCCATCAAGTCCACCAGAGCCGGAACCGGATGCACCGGCTCCTATGAGCGGACTCATGGAGGAGCTGGCTCCTGTTGCTGTGCCTATGAGGCCGGCGGCACTTCCTGGGGGCATCCCACCGCCGCTTGTGGGCGTGTTGGCGCGCTTGGGACTGATTCCATCCGCCAGACCGCTTCTGGATCCGGGTCTGCCCAATGCGCCTGCGCCTGCTACAGCAGCAGCGGCTGCACCGTATGCGAAGAGGGCATCTGCGGCGCTTGTTCCGGAGGAGGTAGAGCCTGATGGACCGAGGGCGGATGGTGATGCGACGGACTGACGATCTCCGAGGGGTGAGAAGCCCAGACCTAGACCTAGACCGAGACCCAGTCCACTTTTCCCACTGGAATGTGCGCGTCCTACGCTGCCTGGGCCTGAGCCGAGGAAGGATGGCGGCTGTGGACTTGCGCGTGGGCTGTTCCTGCCGAGTCCGAGACCGAGTCCACCCAGACCGAGTCCGACGGAGGATCCGGATGGGGTGCCTGCCAGGGAAGGACCGGATATGGCCTGAAGTATGCTGGATGCGGATGCGGTGTTTGCGGATGTGGTGAAGGGATAGGAAGTGAGTGCTGTGGTGGATGAGGGAGTGCCTACGGAGGTGGATATAGGGCCAGCAGCGGTGAGAAGAGAGAGACCGCCTGAGTCGCGTCGATCGTTGGGTGGCATGGCAGCGGACAAGGATGGAGAAGGAGCGGCTGAGCCTTCTTCTCTTGCTAATTCGTCCTTGGCTGCTGCGACGGCAGCTGCTGCTACGGCTGCTGCAGGCGATGGAGCACGATGTTCTGGGCCGTACCAGGGTGAGTTGCTGTCCCTTCGCCTTGCTGCAGCTGCTGCGCTGACGCCTCGGAAGGGGGATGCGCGATATGTGTCTGCGATGCGAGACGGGGAGGACGCGCGAGCGGTGGCTGAGTCTGCACGGTAGATGTGTGGAAAGGGATGATGGTGAGGAAGTGATGCGGGTGAGGATGGCGGGTTTGTATTGGAGGCAGCTGCAGCTGAGGCGTGGCCGAGTCGTGGTGTTGCTGGTTTGGATGTGGACTCTCCTGCTGCTGCTGCTACGGTGGATGTATGCGAGGGACCCGAAGCAGCGAGAGGAGCAGTCGTTGCTGAATCTGATGAAGTCGTGGCTGCATCCGCTATGCTTTTTGCTGATGTCTTGCCGTCTTCTCCGCCATCCTTTGCTGTTGTTGCTGCTGGATCTGGCTCTGAGTCCTCCTTGTGATCCGATGAGTCTGCGGCGACGGCGCTGTTGTATGCGTGTGCGGCTGTTGTTGTTGCGGTGGTGGATGTTGTTGTGTTGGGGGTGGTGATGTTGAGTCTGGATGGCCTTGGCGATGCTGGCTTGGGGCTGCTGAAGCGCGTGGATGAGTCTGGGTAGGAAGAAGCCCGTGGCGATCCGAGGGGCGAGCCGAGTGAGCCTGTGGTGACGATGGACGAGGACGACGTTGTGGTGTTGATGGGCGGCGGTCGTGGCCTTGCCTGGAGGAGAGACGGCGACTTGGTAGACGTTGATCCTGCGCTCATCGTGACTCTCTCTCGCTCTCTGCCTTCCTTCCTTTGCTCGATGTCGAGTTCGAGGCCGTCGCTGTCGAGGATGAAGGAGTTCCCAAAAAGTCAGGCAAGCACGAGCCTCACTCCAGTTCAGAGGAGATGCTTACATAATAATCAAGAAGCAGCAGCCACGTGACTTCTATCGGCCGAGAAAACCTCCACTTCGCGTCGCGCGTCTTTCCACTGAATTCGAAGAAAGTGAAGTGAGAGTAAACAAACAACGCGCTTCTCGATGTATGCACTGTCCACCTTCCCTTCCACCATCCACACTCATCTTAACAGCATGGAACCCACAGGCTCAAATTCAGGCGCATCCCGCATGGTCGCAGACTCAGACGACGAGCACTCCGCTTCCAACATCGTCATCCCAAGATCAGCAGGGGCAGGATCAGCAGCTTCCTCCTCACGGCCACTCACGCTTGACGACGATGGGGAGATTCAATTCGACGAGGACGACGAGGACGAAGATCTGCCCGGTCTCGACGCGCTCAAGAACGGCTCAGGCAGGAAGCACGTCCAGCCAGAAGATCTCGATGATGTAGACGACTCACAGGCGCGCTCCAAGGCAAAGGGCGGGCGCGACGCAGACGACGACGACGTCGAGATCGACACAGCGCGCTCATCATCATCCAAGAAGAAGGCAGAAGAGAAGAAAGAAGACGATGATGATGATGATGACGACGACCAGGATGAATACGAGATCGAAGCAGTGCGCGATCACAAGTACGTCGGCAAAGGCGCTGTGAGTATCCCTCCCGCATACAATCTGGCCATCCACCATCGATTGGATCACGCTGACCCTCCTCATTTCCTCCCCCTCACCTCACAGAGGAGACAAATTCATTACCTCATCAAGTGGAAGGGCTACCCAGAAAGCGATAACACGTGGGAACCAGAGGTAAGTCCCAAAAGAACTCTTCAAGCCCTCCGCTCCCGATCGGTCGCACTCAAACTCTGTCCACTCACACCCGTTCCCCGCAGGAGAACACAGAGAACTCCAAAGACGCCGTCGATGAATACTGGAAGCACAACGAGGGCGAGCCCAAGGCAGACACCAAGGGCAAAAAGCGGCGAGCCACAGAAGACGCCAAGCCACCCACAAAGTCAGCACCCACCTCTAACAAGCGCGCCCGTGCCGAGAAGGAAGAAGACGAGGATGACGAAATCGAAATACTCGAGCCTTCCGAGGCCAAAGCGTATCGCGCCGCGGCTGCTGCACCCACCACATCACGCTCATCAGGACGTGCCTCGATGAGTGTGACCGCCTCAGGACGGGTCTCACGCCCCAATGCTTCTACTTCTGCAACCTCTGCCTCTGCATACGACTCCGTTCTCGACCCTAACAAGCCTCGACCATGGAACGCAGCCGAGCTCGCGTCGTACGATGGTGTCCCGCCCTCGCGCTCTGCTCTCGCGTCCGGAACCACAAGCGGTCGGGCTGTCGGTGCCACGTCGGAGGAGCTGGAGGCTGAGCGCAAGGAGCGTGAGCTTCGTAAGGAGTATGCTAAGATCAAGGACTGGGACAAGATCGTCGACCGGGTTGACACCCTCGAGCGGAGTGAGGGTGATGGATATCTGGCATTCCTACTCTTGTGAGTCTCTCTTCACCTGTATGCTAGTCGTTGTTTCGCTTTCGCTGACCCCTTGTGCGTGTTCTGACCTACTAGCCGGAGCGGCGATCGGCTGTGCTATCCATCCGTGCTAGCCAACAAGCGCTGCCCACAACGGGTCAGTACCAATCTGCTGACACGCGAGCTCAGCGCGCTGCAACAATGACAGTAAGACTGACTTATCTCCTCTATCTACATGGTTTCTGTTGATCAGATGCTCGAATTCTACGAGGCACACATTCGATTCAAGCACCCGTCAGATGAGGATGCCCCAGAGAATGAGCAAAATGGTGCGTTCGATCCGCTGTCCGCTTTCCCCTTGCATTGCGACTGTCCGCTGTTAAGTACTGATCAATTCACACACTTTCATTCCCCCACAGCTGAATCAGAGATGAATGTTGGTCTTCTTTCGAACGCGGCGGACGCTAATGAGGGCGTCGGTGCCGAGCTGGCCGCTGTCCCACCGGTGGCGGTGGCTGCCAAGCTTGTTGCAGGTGCCGCGGATGCGGCTGCAGATGCAGTTCTTGCTACGACCACAGCGACGACCAGCAATGGCGCCGACTCTCTCTCGCTCACTCAAGCATCAACAGGAGCATCGACGACGACACTCTCTGGTCTGGCACTTCCCGGTGTTGGATCTTCGGCTGAAGCGGATGGTGATGCTGAGATGAAGGCGGCTGAGGCAATTTTGTGATTGGCCTTACTGGTACCTGCGGGCCAATCGCTACTCCACGGTCGGCCCTGCCCCCATGTCACAAGATATGCACATTCCATCAGCTCCTTCAAAAAAACAACGATGGGAAGGTCCACAAATCCGCACGCTACGGAAGTGTTTTTGTTCCCCTTGCGCCTCGACTTGCAAGGGCCTCACGCGTTACGTCTGGTTCTGCTCCTCTTTCATCCCTCTCGCGTTTCGAAGAATACCGCGCCGGTCGAGGGGGGCTTTTGCGATACGAAGCTTTGGTCGGGCCTCGGAGACAGCTGAATTTCCTCGTCTGGGCCCTGCCTTTCCCGCTTTGCGCAGCCTTTTTGCTGTCTCTTTGGCGCCCTCTTCCCCGCTCCTAGCTGGCGCCTCGACCGAGAGTTTTCCTTCCATTCTTCTTTCTTCCTCGCGAAACTGTTTACAAAGTCGACTTGGCCTTCGTCCCGAGTGCCTTCCCCCCTGCTGCAATTACACAAGCTGGTTTCCTTTCGTCCTAGAGCTCATGAAGTGGAAGTTTGACCTGTTTGTCAAGGAGCACTTCTCCCCCGCCGCGAATGCCTTTCCAGAATCAGGCGGCGATCAGCGAAGGTGTGTCCGAGACTTCCCAAAGTCAGGACAGCGGGTCCGTTGCTGCTCCCAACTTCGCGCTCAGGCCATTATGGAAGGCGAATGACAGTGTCGACCCGACACGCCAACAAGTAAAGCGATCCCCATTCGTCCAACGAGATTTTCAGAGACCGACTCAACAGCAACAAGAAACGGCCGCATGCGGATCACCTTTCGCCTGGGCGTCGAGGTCTCGGTGGTCGTCTTTCTCCATATCGCCTACTACTCGCACGCTGAGCGCTGAGGATGAGCCGATGAGGTGGAATGGTCTAAGCTCAAGAGCACGTCCCTCGTCGCTCATCAAACGCATCGCCGACGGCCTCTCGCAGAAACCAGACCATTCTCCAAAGGCGATCCTATTGTCATGTCTCTCCTCTCTTTCACCACCATTCTCTCTATCTCTCATCTACTCGCTAAGGGCCTCTCCTCTTCCTTATACTTGTTTCCCACCAGACCGCAAGCGGACCTGAATTCGCCGATGAATCCAATGTGCTCTGTATGACGATTTCCAGCTCACATTTCTTTCCTTCTGCTGCTTCTTCCTCTGCTGCTGTCTAGAGCGGACTCTGTCGAACAGCGGAGCCTCAAACCTGATCGACACTCGTGCATAGGACGCTGCGGAGTAGTGCGTATATGCGACTTAGGATCTTGCTTCAACATCTTGCCCTGTTTCCGCGTTCCTGCTGCAGGTCCTACTCCAAAGCACACCGGTTCATCGGCAATGCATGAGCCTGCTCTTCTATGCACTTGGCCCAAGGTACGACAGCCTCCACACTAGCTCGTCTGTCAGAGCTATCTGCATCTGCCTACCTCTCACCGAAACCCAGCCAAAGGGCGCTGGACCGGCCTCTCAGCACAGGCCACATAACTTCGCACCAAACAACAACAACACCTTTTTCTTCGGGCGGCTATCAGTACATGTCCCCGGTAACAGCTCATCGCCTCGGCGACGCTTAGGAGAAAGCGAGGTCCTGGCCCCGGCTCTGCAATCTCCGCTCTGGGAACACCGACGGGAAGCAAGGCGACCTCTCTCTGAGGGTCGTGTCGTGAACGTGTGCTCGTCCTTGTTTGCTATGGCTTCGCCAGAGAGTGTCCGAGTACATATCCAGGCTCAGAACGACCTTCCCGGCGGATCGGAGCTACAAACTCACACAGTGGCTGAATATCCTCTCCATCTTTCACACTTCCTCTGCTCTGAGCCATCACCGCTGATCAGCATGCATTCTTTCGAAGCCCGCCGCTGACCCTTGCTTCCTCTTGAAACCTCCGCCGTCCAGACATTCTTATGCTTCAAGATGGAGTTCCAGCGGAGAAGCCTGCACACCTTATTCCACTCCAACTTCCTTTCCCACGACGGATGTGGTCGGCGGAGTGGTTGTTCGCACCTTTCCCACATACTTCGCTACCTACCGTCAACATCTTGAGAACCCAAAGTTGCTTCGATGAGCATTGCATCGTCGTGAAAAGTATTTAAGTAGCCACAGATGGCGGGCAATGCTGACAGTTTATGCTATCATTCCTCACCCTCCTTTCTTCAAAGCTCTTTCCTCCCACACTTGCATCCTCAACTACCATGGTATCACCTTGGTCATTCCTCCTCCTTACCTTCCAGCTCACACTTACTGTGCTGGCTCTGCCGCAGCAGCTAGAGTCTCGAGCCCCCGCACCCGTACGTGGTGTCAACCTTGGCCACTACTTCGTCCTGGAACCATGGATGGCCCCGCTCTGGATGCAAAGCCTCGTCACTCAGAGCGGCAGGTCTGTCAGTGTCAGCAACATTCAGGACGAATGGACGATGGGCCAAGTCTTCGACAAGACCTGGCTCGCTGGCAAGATCAACGAACACATCGACTCTTGGATCACCGATGCTGATTGGTCGGCTATGCGTGCTGCCAAGCTCACCCATGTTCGAATCCCGGTGCCGTACTACGCCTTTCCGGACCTGATCGCAAAAGGAGAGCCCTACGTCGCCGCCGACCGGTGGAACAAGCTCAAAGCCAGCGTTCTCAAGGCTAAGTCGCACGGCCTCAAAGTCTGGATCTCCTTCCATGCTCTCCCTGGATCACAGAATGGTCAAGACTCAAGTGGTCGATCGGGAGTCATCGACTGGCCCAGCTCCCAGAGCTATTACAACCGCTCCATGGTGAGCTGGCAGCGATTCGTGGACGAATTCACCAAGCCTGCCTATCGTGGCACGGTTGAGGTGCTCGAGTGCATCAATGAACCAAAGGCGAATACCGACCCGGCAGTCAAGACGCTCTTGAAGACATACCTCCCGGCTGCAAACAAGGTACGTCCATCTTTTTTGGTTGTTCCCAGGTGAACATCTTACTGAATGACTCCCGCTTCTTCCATTCAGTATCTGCAAACCGTTAATGCCCAGCGCGGAAGCAGTGTGAGATTCAGTCAGCACGATGGCTGGATTGGAGGTTCGACCTGGTCAAGTCTTTACAGTGCTTCAGACAGGACCAAGATGACAATGGATCTTCACTGGTGAGTACAAAGCATAAGAAAGTCTGCTACGTGTCCCATTTGCTTACCGCTCGAAACGCACCGACTGTTTACTGCTTCCAGGTACTATGTCTATGGGTCCGACTCCACACTCACGGACTCGCAGAGGATGCAGAAGGTCTGCAACAGCGCGCACACCAAACTTCCCATCAACACCAATCTATACGGCCAAGTGGTCATTGGTGAATTCTCCATTGGTGTTCCAGCCGGAGTGTCAGGCACCGCAGCGCGGGACTTGCGCAAGAGCAACGCTGTTACCTTCAGTGCAGACGCACTGAAGTTATACCCACAGGCGTACCTCGAGTTTCTCAGCACGTGAGTTGGCCTGTAATTGCTGGAGGGATCCTGCGGTGCGTCTGCTGACACCGCCTTGTTCTTCGCCACAAATAGCAACTTCCGTCTTCAACAACAGCTCTACGAAACTTTCGCTGGAGGCTGGATGCAGTGGACCGTGAGTTCTTCTTACCCCCTTGCCCAGAGCATGCGATCGATTCCTGTGCCCAGTTTCTAATTCTTCAACTGTTAAACCTTCTCGCGGCCTCCTCCAACGACAGTGGAAGATGGACCGCAAGGGCTGGCACGAATGGTCCTACAGTGACGGACTCAAGTACGGCTGGATCGGCGACCTCGACCGAAACCCCTACGGAAGCAACATGTGCAAGTCTCTGTTCGGCATCTGAGCCTTCGAGCGGCTGTCGACGTCAAATCCACCAAAGCAAGCAAACTCGTTCCGAACTCCCATTCGAGCACCTTCACTTTCTTCGACCCGTCCTTCTTCGTCTTTCATCTCTCTTCTCAGACCATCAGCTGCCTCGGCCCTTACTGTATTCTTCTTCGCTTTCCCGACTGGCGTCTCACGCTCCGCCTCCTGTATCTCTAGTCTCTGCGCTCGTGCATGCTTGCTTCCCCTCCGGACCTCTTGTCACTACTTCCCTCTGATCCACTGTATCCTTACTTAACGACTGCGAGTTTAGGCAATGAAGACCATCTGTTCTTCCTTTTAACACACGCTGCGAGGCGACATCAGCGTTCAGTTCGTTTGCATTAGGTCGAGACTGAGCGGGCTGTCGATGGCGCCGAGCCAAAGTAGGTGAAGAGTTGGAGGGTAAAAGTTGCAGCTTAGTGTGAGCATAGAAGATGCCGACACAAGACACTCTGGACATGAGTGGGATTGCATCTGCAAATTTTCGCCGTGTAGGCCAAGAAATACGAGTCCAATCTGCCTTTGACCCCCAACAGCGATCGTGACATAGTGATCCCTCAGTCCACGAAGTTTTGATTCCAGAGCCGATGGGTTCTTCAACGACGCCGGCAAACTGGGTGCGTCCGACACCGATCAGTTCACTGCCTGCTCGCCACTGTACTCGGGCAACTTAGCACAAGCACTAGTCCAGTCCAGACGAGCCTCGCAGAGGTCAACGATGACCTGAATGACGTCGTCGATCGACCCGATACGTTGCGATGTTGTGTCTCGTTCTCGCAAAGTCATCTATGAAGGAGAGCATGAAGAGGACAGTGAGTATCACGGGCCTCCGCAAGTCACAAACACTACCAGCTAGTAGAGATACTCACGGTACCTTTGCTGAGCGAGGCAAAGTCGATCGTGCAAGCGTAAGGAGTGCCGAGCTCGTCATTTCGCGAATACCTCCGCCCGATCGTAGCACTTGAGTCGTCGACACGAACAGCGACATTGGCACTGCGCAGCTTGCGGCTGACCTCCTTGACTAGCGGAGACAGTTGAGACGTGGCGCTGATGGGGACAATAAGAACCTTGATGGGCGCAACGAGGGGAGGAAGAGAAAGCACGCCACGGTAGACAGACGCCTTGTCGGCTGGGGCCGCCGCAGATGCCGTCGCGGCAGCCGCGCCTTCCTCGGGACGAACCCAGAAGGAATGCTCAAGAAGCGAGTAGAAGATTCGTCCAATACCGAAAGAAGGCTCGATGACATTCGGTGTAAATTCACGAACGGTCTCCTTGATGGTTCGCAGCTCGACCTTAAGCAGATCGTCTGTCAGTTCGACCGGCTTTGAGCCGACTGTGAGGGTCGCCTTTCCGTTCTTAAGCTCGGACTGGACCTTCTCGAGAGCCGCCTGATCGAGAGCGAAGACAGCTTCCTCGATGGGTTTTGCCTCCTTTTTGAAGACGGGTCCAAGTTTCTTCATGTCGAGAACGGGTACGAGCTTGTCATAGATCTTGGGTTCGGCCAGTTGCTTTTGCACAACGAGGTCGCGCTTGGTGCGTATAGAGTGGACGGTCAAGTCGTATGCGGAGCGATCGGCGCATCCGACACATTCAATCCAACCGTAGGAGGTGTGAATCTCTGCGTCCCAGCAATCGGACGCGTAGTGGGCCATTTCATTGCCCATGTGCTGTCGGAAGCGGAGACGCGCAGGGTCGATTCCAATCTTGAGGAGGAAGAGATGAATGCGGCCAAGGAAGTAGCCAAGAGTCTGATTGTCGACCATGCCGGAGCTAACGGCTTCTCCGAGGGACTTGCGGACGAGATCCGTTTTACCGGATTCTTGGATGTCCTTGGGCAGGAAGGTCAGTTCGAGGTCTGCGACGTCTGCAAACTTCTCGTGATCCTTCTCGAGGGGATCGACGTAGTGCTCAATTTCCGCCATGGTAAATTCGCGGACGCGAAGGAGACCTGCGCGCGGACTGATCTCGTTGCGGAAACTCTTTCCGATGTGAGCGGACGCGAAGGGAACGCGGCCATTATTGAATTCGAGGAGACGGGCGAAGTTGACGAAGTGGCCCTGAGCAGTCTCTGGTCGAAGATATCTGTTTGAGGGGAACAAAGAGCGAGAGTAAGAAGACAGAACGGCGCGGGTAGACAAGAGGTAGACATTTGCTCACCCTTTGATGGCTCCGGTGGGACCGATTTGAGTGTCGAACATGAGGTTGAACTCGACGGGGTCGGATACTTCGTTTCCTGACTCGGGAGCGCGAATGTCAAACTTCTTGATGAGAGCGCCGAGTTCTGGGCCAGTGTAGTTGTCGATCTGCGCGAGAGTAGTGCTGTAGGCATCGAGGACGTCCTGATCGAGTTTGACTGCGACTGCCTTTGCCTTCTTCTTGCGCTTTTTGTCGTCCTTGTCGGCTGTTGCGCCGGGATTTGCTGCTGCTGCTGTTGACGCTGCTGCTGACGATGCTGCCTGCTCTGCGGCCAAGGCGAGGTTGTGACCCTCAACGCGAGCCTCGAGTACGTTTTCGACGAGATGATCTGCTCTGAAGATTTCGCCATTCTTGAGGTCCTTGCACATGAAGTCCGCGAACTTGTCTACGTGACCAGATGTCTTGAGTACGTCTGCAAGGGTCATGATGGTAGTGTCGAGCTCGAGCATCTCCTCTTCCAAGATGAAGTGGTTCCTCCAGGTTGAGATGATGTTCGCTTGGAGTGCAGCGCCCATGGGACCGTAGTCATAGAGACCTGCTACACCTCCATAGATTTCGAATGCCTGCGTGTAGAAGAAACGTTTCTGGCAGAGACCCTCGAGCTGCGATCGTTGGAAGGGAATTGCATCCTTCTTCAGGGCGGCAGCGGTGGGAGGAGCGGCTGTCATGTTGATGGGATGTGAGTGGAAGGTGCGTGCGATTGAGGTGTTCTTGGTGTTGATGAGGAGCCGTCGCCTGGCTATTGTTACTGCTGCAGTCGGGAAAGAAGAAGAAGAGATGGTTTGGCGGAGAAAGAAGAAGGAAGACGCTGCAGACATCCAACGTGTGTTCGAGAATCCTTCGACCTGAGCACAGTTGGTTCGTTGGTTGGTGTTGAGAAGGTTGTGTGACTCGGGAGGGACAGTGCGGGAAAATCTCTCGGCACGTGACTACCTGACTGCCACGTGAAGCTGTCGATTTTACGGTCGATTTGTGCGTATCCCCGACAGCCCGACCGCCGACCGCCGACCACCGATCACCGATCACCACAAACTTAATTTTTGATTGAAAAAAAAAATCCTCACACTTTTCCCCAGACTTTTAAGTTTGGGGTTATAGAACCCGAAATCAATGCCTCAAGCCCTTGAATACCTTCCTCTTTCACTGCTACCACGAGCATCTTCGCAAGAATACTCACAGCGATCCCTCCTTCTTCGTCCCTACATCGCCTCTCACATCTACTCTCATCCCATTCTCTGACCTCTCCAATGATGCTGCTCGTTCCTTGGTGCTCCACACGCCTCTGGTCATCACCTTCTCATCTCTCCTCTTCACATCCTCCACAGATCCATCGGTCAAGGTTCCCCATTTCTTAACACAGCACGACACCGTTTGCGACTCTTCGCCCTTCCTCCCCATCGCATGGTAAGTCCTCTTTCCGTCCCAGCCTCCCTGTTTTCCACAACTGATTCGTATCTCTTCCTTCAATTCAACTCTCCTCCTTTGTTTCCCTCCTGCTTCGTACAGTCTTCCTGCGTTTACGTCGACTCTCAGTCCTCTCTGCAGCTTCCCCGCGCGGCTGGTTGCTTCCCGTGGTGCGCTCTGCTCGCCCATCCGACCTGGCATGCCTCATCCTCAGCCATCAAGCACGTTGATCCCGGCCCCGTCCACGTCGGACATGCACCGTCCATCTCTTAGCCCGTGCCAAGCTGCCAAGCAACGCCGCCCTCGCTCCCGCAACCTCACCGCCGTATACGAGGCCATCCTCGCCGCTGTCGTCTACCACACCGATATCACCCACAAGCGGACGCGTGTCGCTATCGACGGGTCCATGGTCATCGAGTTCATCCTCGACGCTGAGGACACTACTTCTCATTAGCCCCACCTCGGGTCTCCCTGATGTCACTGATGTGCTCCCCCGTGCAACGTGAGTACGCGCTTTCTCACTTCCTCAGAGGCTCTTGCTAACCTCTCTGAATGTCTCCGTCTTCATTCGATCAGCCTTCCCGGTGGTATCTTGCCTACTTCAGGTCCCCTCGGTGTCACCAACATCCTGCCCAACTCGGGTCTCCCTGGCGTTACGCTCCCTGGCGGCATTCTCCCCACCTCGGGTCTCCCTGGCGTTACCGACATCCATCCAAGCCGCAGTCTCCCTGGTTTGATCAGCTTGCTCTTGACCGGCGACGATTGCTGGCGTCACCGACATCCTGCTTACTTCAAGTCTCCCTGGCGTTACTCTCCGGGCGCCATGACACCCACGCACGAACGTTATTCGCCTGCTCGGTACAATCAAGATCAAGAACGCCGCTCCCCGTATCGAGACCCATCCAACGCTCGTCGTGCTCCCGCTCAGCCCCAACCACGGAGTCTTCGGCTCGGACGGTCTCTACTCTGAGTCCAAAACAAGTCAACCTCCTCCATCACCACGGTGTCTCGCCCTCCATCCTCCGCTCATCCGACTTTCCACACGTCCTCCCAGCACATTCAATTATCGACTACTTCAGTTTCTGTACACATCATAACAAACAATTCCCCGAACGTCGGATTGAGGAAGAACTTCGACATCGGCGCTTCCGGCAGGCCCCAGGCG